>OY101452.1:7752183-7963094 GCA_956483635.1 Panzeria rudis
TTTTGAGGGTGGTTCATTTAAGGTTTTGCTCTTGGGTGAACTGTCTCTTTTTCGTGTTGGTTTCTCATCTGTTGTTTCATGGCTAACATTTGTTTCTGGTGGCTCCACAGGAAGAGGAGCCAGCAAGTGAATTGCTCGCTTAACGATACCACCAGATGTTTTTACATCAGCTGCTCTGACGAGTCCGTCTGGACCGGGGTATATATCAGTTACTTTTCCCAGACACCATTTCATAACTGGTGTGTTGTCTTTAATTATAACTATGGTACCCCGTTGCAAATTTTGAGCCTTGGTTTGCCACTTGTTCCGCTGCTGGAGTTCACTGAGGTATTCCTGCGACCATCGTTTCCAAAATTGATGTTTTATTTGTGATACTAGCTCCCATCGTTTTGTAAGAGTTGTTGAAGTTGACCTGGCAGTTGCATCCACTTGTGCTGTAAGAGGTTCACCAATCAAAAAGTGGCCTGGTGTCAGTGCAGCCTCATCATTCGGATTATTCGGCAACGGTGCAATCGGTCTCAAATTAAGGATTGCTTCGACTTCTATTATCACGGTTTCCATTTCTTCATAGGTCAGAGACGCGTTTGCCATTTCTTTAACAAGTAACCTTTTTGCGGATTTGACTGCAGCCTCCCATAGTCCGCCGAAGTGCGGGGCTCGTGGAGGTATGAAATGAAAGCAGATGTCTTTGCTGGCACACTCTTGTTGAATTTTTTCTTGGGCAGCTGTGGCGAAAAGAGCAGTTGACAACTCTTCTAGTTGATTCCGAGCTCCCACAAAGTTTGTTGCGTTGTCACAGTAGAGATGCTGACAGTGACCCCTTCGGCCGATGAACCTTTTGAGGGCTCCAATGAAGGCGTCGGTTGTGAGGTCTGTTACAAGCTCCAGATGAACTGCCTTTGTGGAAAAGCAGCAGAATACTGCAATATACGCCTTCTGGGGTCGCTTTCCTCGGGTTTTGAAGTGAACCCAGATTGGACCACAGTAGTCAACTCCTGCATTAATAAAGGGTCTTGCTGGCATTACTCTTGCTTTTGGTAAGTTTCCCATAATTTGCTGCAGAAGTTTTGGTTTCGCTCGTGCACACTGCACACATTTGTGCACAGTTTCCCGAGCCAAATGTTTGCCTTTAATGGGCCAAAAACGTTGTCTTACGATTGCTAGAAGTGCTCCAGGGCCACAATGTTTGTTTTCCCTATGTGTCGACTCAAATATTAGTTTGCTTACTGTGTCGTTATAAGGAAGCAACATTGGATGTTTGGCATTGAATGATAACGTGGATGCTTCTAATCTGCCTCCGACTCTTAGAATGTTATATTCGTCTAAAAATGGGGATAAGCTTTTTATTTGACTCGATCCCTTAAGTTCCCTTTTCTGTTGCAGCTGCTGAATGTCTTCTGTGAACGTGCATAGTTGGGTGGTTCGAACAATGATGGCAAGTGCATCGTGAAGTTCAAGAGGTGTGAGAGTTTGTTGGGTTTGTCGCTCGGGCTTGAAAGTCTTGGCGTTTTTAATGAATCTTAAAATGTATCCTATGATACGTTGGAGCCTTTTTAGTGAATTTCGGTGGTTGATGCTGTGCACAAAGTTTTCACTATTGACAGCAATGAGTGAGTTGTAAGATCCTTGCTTCTGTTCAGGGGTCGGAAAATTAGGATCTAGTCCAAAACTGGGAGGCCAATGTTTCTCGTCACCATGAAGAAAAAATGGCCCATACATCCATTGGGGTGTATGCTGTAACTGTTGTGGATCCAATCCTCTTGATATGATGTCCGCTGGGTTCTCTTTAGAACTTACATGTCGCCATTGCTCAGGTAGCGTGTTTTCTTGAATTGAAGCGATTCGATTTGCCACAAATGTATGAAATGAAGAAGATCTTGAATGTATCCACGATAAGATTATTTTTGAGTCGGACCAATAGAATGTAGGCGATGTATTCATATCCAAGTCTAGTTTCACTTTTGCAGCTAAGTTAGCACCCAATTGTGCGGCACATAGTTCTAGTCTAGGCAGCGTTTGCTGCTTGAGCGGAGTTATCCGTGATTTCGCACATAACAAGTATACTCTTATTGTTTTGTTTGGTAGAATTGTTCTCACATATATTGCAGCGCCATACGCTTTTTCGGAGGCATCGGTAAAAACATGAAGTTGAGTCTTGCTAGGAAGAGCTCCTTTATAGATATGCCGATGCACTTGAAAACTTTCAAGTTCACTTAGGTGGCTTCGAAAGGTTCGCCAGCGTGAGTCTAATTCGGAAGAAACAGCCTCGTCCCATGAAAGATTCAAGGTCCATAATTCCTGGATAAACATTTTTGCTTTGGCAACTACTGGCGACAGTAGTCCTAGTGGGTCAAAGATACGCGCCAAGTCTGATGTGACTGTTCTTTTAGTCACGGCCTTAATTGGTTGAATGTTGACCTTGATTTTAAGCAGGTCATCTTTAGGTACCCATACCAATCCAAGTGTTTTCGTGTAATCAGTTTCGTCTGAGAAGTCAAGACTGACTTCTTGGTCAGAACTCGGAATGTTGCGGAGCAGCTGGGCATGATTAGCGCACCATTTTCGTAGATGGAACCCGTACTTAGCCAGGACGTCTTGCAGCTGGCGCTGAGTTTCTGGGGCTGTGTTCAAGCTATCAGCTCCACCCAGCCCGTCGTCGACATAAAAGTTCTTTTCCAAGAAACTGGCTCCCAATGGAGCTTGCATCTTATTATCCTGGATTATTTCCTTCAAACATTTGATTGCCAGATATGGTGCTGGTCTAGTACCATAAGTAACGGTATTTAATTGGAAATAACTAATGGGCTCAGAGGCATTGTTTCGCCAGAGGATTATCTGGTACTGTCGGTCCTTGGGGTGGATATAAATTTGGCGGTACATTTTCTCGATATCTGTGGTGAATACGAACTGCGGCAGCCGAAATCGCAATAGAACCGTAAATAGATCATTTTGTAGTGGTGGTCCAGTGTGCAGAATATCGTTTAAGGATTTTCCTGAGGATGTTTTTGCTGACGCATCGAAGACTACTCTGAGTTTAGTTGTAGTACTTTCGGGTCGCAAAACGCAGTGGTGAGGAATAAAGTATTTATGCCCCTTTACTTCGTCTATATTGATTTTCGACATGTGCCCCATTGTTTCGTAGTCTTTTATAAATAGCGCATATTGTTCCTTCAATAAAGCGTCTTTTGATAATCGACGCTCTAGTGCGAGGAACCGGTTGAATGCGATACTATGTGAGGACCCTAATAAAGATGTTTCAGCACAAAACGGCAGTCGTGCTATGAATCGACCTTCTTTGTCACGTGTGGTATGCTGATTGAAATGTGCTTCGCACTGTGCATCAAAAGGTGATAAATTTTGCTCTCTTCTTTCAACCTCCTCGAGTTTCCAAAATCGCTCAATAGCTGTATTCATTTTATCCTCTTCAGTTAAGACTCCGCAGATTGCTGATGAGAGCTGTTCACCAGATACCTTTCCCGATACGATCCATCCGAAAGTTGTATTTTGAAGCAGTGGAAGGTCCTTGCCTAATTTGATTTGTCCGATCGTGAGTAGTTGATGATAATATTCCGCCCCTAACAAAATATCGATTTTTTCTGGACGATTGAAAGTTGGGTCCGCTAATGCTACGTTGCTGGGGATTGACCACCTGTCAATTATAAGCGATTGAGCGGGTTGAGGGGAAATAATTTGCGGCAATACGAATGCTTCAAGCCGTGTTGAAAAATTGTTGATCCGAGATTGTAGCGTAAGGTTGACTCGGTGTTGAACCTTGGTACTGTTTTTTCCAATACCGTTGATTGAAACAGAAGTAGTCCTTGCTGGGAGTCCAAGCCGGTTGACTAATCGTTCTGTGATCAAATTGACTTGTGATCCTGAATCAAGGATTGCCTTGCATTCCGTTTCCAAACCATTAGCCTTGACCTTTATCAACGCTGTTCCCAGTAGAACATATGGTCGTTTGTTAGTGTAACTTCCCGCCATGCTTTCAACTTTTGTTGGTGTGCTGACTAGGGATGTCGCGTGTTGTGTTGAGGAGTTATTCGTTGTACCTACTTCATTGGCTGACTCTGTTTCCCCCTTAGATTTGTTACGCTTTCTGGATATTGAATTCTGTTGCGGGGCTTGTTCCAAGTGTACCAGGGTGTTGTGCATTTTTCTACATTTCTGGCAGCGGCCTGAAATTGTGCACTGTTTGGTCAAATGATTGTGACTAAAGCAATTAACACACAGTTTATGTTTCTGTATCAAGTTTAGCCTGTCTGCAGGGCTTAGCTGGATGAATTCTCTGCATCTATACAATGGGTGACATTCTTGCTTGCAAACTAGGCATCGTTGGTTCTCATGGCGGGGATGGGCCGTAAGCGTGCATGTTTTGCTTGCAGGAGAAAATGTCTTCTCTTTGTGTCCCATTGCCTCCAGAGTGTGGAAGTAGTTCTCCAGAAAGGTAAGAAACTGGCTGACTGGTTGCATTTCCTTTGGCTTGGTGATCGATTGCTCATATTGAGTGTATACCGTTTTGTCCAACTTTTTGACCAGAAGGTGGACTAGGAGTGGATCCCATGTCGAGATTTCCAGCCCCATATTAGAAAGAGCTGCCAGACATTCCCTCGTTGTATCGTGCAATCGCTTAACGGCCATTAATGTCGATGCACCGGATGGTTGGTCTAGCAGTCTCTGAACCGCTGTTGCTACTATTAGTCGTTTATTATCATACCGATCCTGTAGTAGCTGCCAAGCGGCTTTGTAATTGTCTGTAGTAACAGCGAGATGATTAATAAGCTTCGCTGCTTCACCAGTAACGTTGGTCTTCAGATAAAACATTTTGTGAGCGTCTGACATCGGTTGCTCATGAACAGTTTTCTTAAATAAGTCAGAAAATGATGTCCATTTCATATAATCACCTTCAAATTTAGAGATAGTGATTGAGGGCAATGGTAGGGTAGATGGTCTAGACATAGTCTCTGTGGATGACTGGTGATTGTTGTTAGCCGTGGTAAGCTGGATGATCGCTAGCTGAGCGGCTTGTTCGAGGTGGATGTATCTGCTTGTATCATAACCAGCGAGGTCTGGATCGGGATATTTATCCAACACTTCATCATTAAGTAGTTCTAGCTGCTGCCATAGTTTGGTGATGGTGTTTTTTTTAACATCGTAATAAGGCCCATCCTGACCTGACTGCAACTGAAGGCCTTCTAGCTGTCTAGCCAGAGCAGCCATCTTTCCTATGGAGCGGCTGATTAAACCATCGTGGCCACTTCTAGGTTGTAGTCTCGTGGATGGGGGGTTTTTAATGATTTCGGGCTGGTCGTCCCCATTTGACGGTGGATCATTTGGGTTTTTGGTTATTGCTCCGTTGTCTTGGTAAGTGAGCTCGTGTTCCATCAGAGCTATATATTTGGATGCCATTGACTGGATTTGATTATAGCGGTCTGCAGTGAAGTATTCATCTTCCATATCAATATTCTTTAGAGTCCGTAATTTGGTATCTGCCTCGTCGAATTCTGTCCAGGCTGTAGTCAGCCGGGACAATCGTTCTTTGTAGTACGTTGAGGTTTTGCGGATAACTGGGTCCTTGGTAAAGTTGCGGATAATGGTGGCGATACGCTCACCGGTCTCCTTCAGTTGGTGAAGAAGCTGCTCTGCGGTTTCCATATTGCTTTGTTGATGCCCTTGGGAGGCTAGTTGAGAGTTGTAGTAGGCTGCTTGTTGGTTTGTGGTTGGCAGCTGGTATATTGGTTTTGAATCGTTCGCTTGAAGGACTTTAGGTTTTCCTAAACCCGGTGTCCTGTCACGGTCGCCAAAATGTTAAGCGCAGGCTCGTTTGCCTTGCTCAACTTGATAATCCTGGGATAACTTGGTGGTTCACCAAGTTATTATGATATTTGGGGGTTTATTATCCGAGTAGTTCACAAGGATAATTCAAGCTGTTCAATTCAGTTGTTCAAGTGGTACACAAGAACAACGGACACTGACTTGTTGAAAATGAAAGACACGATGTTGGCTTGATGAATGATAAAGGTTCAATCATGCATTTTATTGAAAAACTTATGGTATTTAAAGAAAAAATTACAAATACAAATAATACAAAATTTACAAATACAAATAATAAAACAAAAAATAAAAAAAGTAAAAAATTGGTCTCATAATTAATAAAAATTACAATACAATTAATAATACATATTTAAAATTTTTAAAACGTAAAATTATACGAAGAATTTTTAGTAGGCCGGAAACCGTTCACTCTTCTGCTGCACTAATTATTTTCCCAGGTATTGGATTTCAGAACTGTCTGGCTGGTGAATTAAATAAGCAAATTATTTTCCCACTGACTGTAAAAGCCAAACAGGTATTAAATTTCGTCTGACGAGTTATTTGATTTAGCATGTGTGAATAAATATTTTGTTTTAATTTAGCTACGAATTTTGCAGACGCGGTAATTCTCACGTCAAAATGTGGGAAAAAAAAGAAGAACGTAAAAAAAAGAAGTACGGATTTTGTTCAAGTATTCTTAATTCTATTGAGAGTTGTTTTTTTTATTTTTAATACAAGATAAAAAAAAAACTCAAAGGAATTAACAAATAATAACTCCGGAACGATTTGAACAACAACCCTTGGGGACTCGGATACAAGATCGTCACAAGGAAACTAAACACAAACTCCGCTGTCCCATACCTCTAGAAAGAAGATATAAACAACATCGTGCACAGAAAAAAATAAGTTTCGTTTTTGATAACAAAAATCCCGGTATTGAATAATTTTTTTTTTCAAATTTCCTGTGATAAAGAATTCCCCTATATTGATAACAAAAATATTTCAAAATAAAAATATATATATAAATTAAAAAAATGGTGACATGGCTGGAATACGAACCCGGGCTTTCCGGACGTAAAGCATACACTCTATAACTGAGCCATATCCCATTTATTTTTTTATGGGATACAACTTGTTTTAAATACTTATGTATAAAAAGAAAAGAAATAACCGGCATGGAAAAGAAATACTTACAACGAAATATTTTATTATGTTAAAGATAAATGTTATTGAAATTCATATTTTTTTTAATAACATGGTTTTATTGAATATAATTCTTGTCTATTTTTTTCTGTGTGGGAAACCTGTTCCCGACACACCCTCCGCTGCAAGAAGATCGCGAACTCCATGTCGAGGAGATGCCAACACCTTTTACTGAGGAAGAATTAAAAATTGCGGCTAGAAGCTTTAAAAAGGGCAAAGCACCCGGCCCGGATGGAGTACCACTGAAACACTCACATTGCTTGCCGAAAACCGGCCAGATACGCTGCTCGAAGTGTACAATGCCTGCATAGCCCAGGGTACCTTTCCCAAGCAGTGGAAGATACAAAAGCAAATGCTGATTAGCAAAGGCAGAGGTGACCCAACGCAAGCAGCAGCATATCGCCCTCTCTGCATGCTGGATAGTGCGGGCAAGCTATTAGAGAAATTACTGCAACGCAGATTAGTAGAGTCAGTCGAGAGGGCTGGTGGACTATCGCAGAGGCAGCATGGCTTTCGACCCGGCAAATCGACTTTTGGCGCCATCGAAGATGTGCTGAGAAGCTTTGAATGTGCCCAGTGTAGACGCTACTACCCGAAACGAACTATCGTCTTGGCTACACTTTATGTACGGAATGCTTTCAACAGCCTGCGATGGGCGGATATTATGAAGGCGCTGCGGGAGAGATTCTGCTTCCCGGAATACCTAACGCGAATACTACAGAGCTACCTGAGAGATCGTAAGCTCCTCTACGACACGCTAGAAGGCCAGAGAGTCAAAATTATTACATCCGGCGCAGCCCAGGGATCAGTCCTGGGTCCCGACCTTTGGAACATGAGCTACGACGACATCCTGAAGATAGAGATACCAGAAGACACACATCTTGTAGGATACGCAGACGATATAGCGGCTGTCATCTCAGCACGCGATATGGATGACGCAAAAAGAAAGCTGGACCAAGTGTTGATAAGAACGCAAATATGGCTTGATGACCATGGACTTGAGCTCGCTAGAAACAAGACCGAGGTTATCCTGATGACACGAGGACAGATTCCACTCGAAGTTAGCATGCATATAGGTGATATTCCCCTAGTCACGAAAAAGGCGGTAAAATATTTGGGCATCAAGCTGGACTGCAGGCTTACTTATTGGGCACAAATACAAGACGCGGCCACCAAGGCAGCAAAGGTAACAGGCATGCTAAGCAGGCTAATGGCGAACTTCGGTGGACCAACACAGAGCAAGAGGAAACTGATTATGGCAACAACCAACTCTATACTGCTATATGGCTGTGAAATTTGGGGAGATGCGCTAAAGGCGAAAACCAAGCGCAAAGTCCTGCAGGCGGTACAGCGTACAGCGGCACTTAGGGTCGCTTCAGCCTATCGTACGGTCTCGGCCGCAGCAGTCCTCGTGAAAAGTGAAGAGATACCTATTGACCTATTGGCGCGTGAGCGAAATGAGGCATGGGACTCTAGGGGCGAGCATCTCGGTATTAGCCCTGCAGAGCGGAGGTCCCGAACCATACAGCGATGGCAAGAGAGATGGAGCGAAGAGACGACCGGTAGATGGACGGCGAAGCTCATCCCCAATATAGAAAGGTAGACGCAAAGGGATTTTGGCGAAGTAAACTACTTTCTCACCCAGTTTATCTCAGGCCATGGATAATTCCAGAAGTATCTGTACCGCATAGGTAAGACAGGCGACCCCGGTTGCATCTACTGCAGTGAGACGCACGACGACGCAGAACACACGTTTTTCAGCTGCATCAAATGGCACGCGGAGAGAAACACATTGAGGGATCAGATCGGCGAGTTTAACCCATAGTCAGCAAAATGCGCGAATGTGAGAACAAATGGAGCGCTGTGGCGAACTACATCGAATACGCTCTACGGAGGAAAAAGAGAGACCTCGATGCATCACGGCAAAGTGAGCTCCCAGCAAGAGAAGAAGAAGAACCAGCAAGAACAAGCTGGGTACATATGACGGACCCAGGCGTGGGCGAATAGAGAACGGTCCTTTTTATAGGACGCTGTTCCAGGAAAGCACTCTACCCAGAAAAAGAGGAGGGATTGTTTTAGTGGAAACACCACTCGACGCAGCTGACGACGGTCACTGTAAGTGCAAAGGCATTTTAAACCCTACCTCACCCGTAAAAAAAAAATAAAATAATAATAATAATAATAGTAATAATAATAACAATAATAATAATAATAATAATAATAATAATAATAATAATAATAATAATAATAATAATAATAATAGTAATAATAATAATAATAATAATAATAATAATAATAATAATAATAATAATAATAATAATAATAATGTTAATAATAATAATAATAATAATAATAATAATAATAATAATAATAATAATAATAATAATAATAATAATAATAATAACAATAATAATAACAATAATAATAATAATAATAATAATAATAATAATAATAATAATAATTTTTTGCGGAAAAGGTGGGAAAAATTCACTTTTTGCATTCACGTGAATCGTCATCCAGCGTGATATGTCGGGCTCGGCCGACTAAAAATCCACCTTGCTCCTTTTTTGGAAATGAGTTCCACCCCGGAACTGCGTTTGTATTACTTCAAGGTGGTTTCCTATAGGCACATAAAAAATGCCATCATCTGTTTCATAGCCTGCGTCCAGGCTCCCGCTTCTTTTACTCTTGTGAGTAGTTTGCAGCATCTAGATCAGGTTTCTTTGACCGTATAATATACTCGCAGCTCTTTGATACTGCGCTCCAGTTTCTCTCGCTTGCTGCCATGATGTCAATGATATTTCTGACTGTCATTGTTCCAACCTGGTGTTCGATCTCTCTTCGCTTTTCAGACCAGCGGGTGCATTTGAAAAAAGTATGTTCTGCGTCATCTATTACTTCACCATCTTCGTACAGGCGACAAGGCGTGCTGCACTTCCCTATCTTAGCAGGTATTTTCTGTAATAGCCATGACCTGACAGCATCTGAGTCAGATAGTAGTTTACATCACCATGTTTCCTCTTCAACCATTTGTCAACATCTGGTATAAGTGCTGCGGTCCATCTACCGTCTGTGCCGGTATTCCATCTTGTTTGCCAAGTGCGAATAGTCTGCTGTCTAGTTCTGCTTTCTTCTATGGGATCTGTACTCCCTTCTCGTTTTGCCATCCATATCTCCTTTCGCTCCATTGCGCAAAGGTCTATCGGAACGATCACTGCTATAATAATAATAATAATAATAATAATAATAATAATAATAATAATAATAATAATAATAATAATAATAATAATAATAATAATGATAATAATAATAATAATAATAATAATAATAATAATAATAATAATAATAATAATAATAATAATACTAGTAATAATATAATAATAATAATAATAATAATAATAATAATAATAATAATAATAATAATAATAATGATAATAATAATAATAATAATAATAATAATAATAATAGTAATAATATAATAATAATAATAATAGTAATAATAATAATAATAATAATAATAATAATAATAATAATAATAATAATAATAATAATAATAATAATAATATTAATAACAATAATAATAATAATAATAATATTAATAATAATTTTTTATTTTTTTGGGTGCAAGGTGGGAAAATGCTTTATGCATGTTACGCGGATCGTCATCCACGCCGTATGCCGGGCTCCGTCTAGCGATACCGGCTAAAAACCCGCCTTGTCGCGCTTTGGGATATGTTTCCCACCTGGGTACCGTTTTAACATTACTTCCAGGTGGATCCCGATGTTTGGTGTGTGTATTTTTACACCTCCTCTTGTATTGCCTGCGTCCAGGCCACCCTCTTGTTTTAGCTTAGTTTTGGGGTTCTAAGTTATTTTTAAGCTGCATTTAGGTCTTGTTTTTTTGAGCGGAGAACGTGCTCAATGTATCCTGCAATTGCCTTCCAGTTTTCTTCACTGCTTATCATCCTGTCAACGATGTTTTCGACCTTTAGTTCGGACGTATAGTTTTCTAATCGCCTACGACTCTCATTCCAGCGGCAGCATTTGAAGAACGTGTGTTCAGCGTCATCTATTGTTTCTTTTTCTTCGTAGATGCAGAAGGGTGTCGTACACTTGCCCATTTTGTGCAGGTACTTCCGGAAATATCCGTGCCCAGATAACATCTGTGTAACATAGTAGTCTACTTCTCCGCTTTGCCTTTCTGTGCATTGTGAAATATCGGGGATTAGTTTGAAAGTACACCTTCCGTGGATGTCATTTTCCCATCGCGTTTTCCATTTCGCTATAGTTTGCTGCTTAATGGCTTCTATTTCTTCCTCTGGTTCAGAGTTGTTTATTTTAGCGTTGTATATGTTCATCCGTTCAGCTGCCTGTAGATCTATAGGCTTCATTCCCGCTATAACAATAATAATAATAATAATAATAATAATAATAATAATAATAATAATAATAATAATAATAATAATGATAATAATAATAATAATAATAATAATAATAATAATAATAATAATAATAATAATAATAATAATAATAATGATAATAATAATAATAATAATAATAATAATAATAATAATAATAATAATAATAATGATAATAATAATGATAATTATAATAAGAGATGCTTCAAATTACTGGCCTAATGCAGGGCTGCTGTTTCCGGAAACAGAAGGGCTTATGATCGCCATTCAAAAGCAAGTCATACCAACAAGAAACTATCTGAGACGAGTTATTGGTGACCCAGGAATCACAGGGGATACTTGCCCATATGGGTGTGAAGCTGTAGAGAATATACAACATGCAATATCAGACTATACATATATTTCAGGTAGCGAATATAAACGAAGGCATGATGCTATAGCAAAAATTGTGCACCAAGAACATGCATTCCAACATAATCTTGAGCGTAAGAAGGAAACCGTTTACTTGTACGAGGCATCCAGTGTCTTAGACAAGGAGAAAAATAAAGTGTTCCTAATTGATGTGGCCGTTCCAAATACCCAGAATCTACAAGGAAAGTATGCGGAAAAAATATCAAAATATGCGCAACTCGTAGAGCCTATAAAAAGGCAATGGAAGGTGAAAGAGGTACGGATAATACCGTTAGTAATATCAAGCACTGGAGCTATGCCACACCATATGCTGAAAGGACTGCAGGACTTAGATCTAAACCCTGGCCTGTATAAAAATATCCAAAAGTCCACGGTAATAGCAACAACTAGAATTGTGCGCCGGTTCATGGATGCTAGATAGAGAGGGAACAATAAAAGGATAATACATAATAATACAACTAATAATACATACATAATAATACATACATAATAATAAATAATAATATACATATAACAACAACAAATTTTACCGAGCCTAATCCTTTTGATAAAAATATCTGCGATAGGTGAATTTCCAGCGATAAAGCTGAAATGATGTAATTCGATAATAATAATAATAATAATAATAATAATAATAATAATAATAATAATAATAATAATAATAATAATACTAATACTAATACTAATAATAATAATAATAATAATAATAATAATAATAATAATAATAATAATAATAATAATAATAATAATAATAATGATAATGATAATGATAATGATAATAATAATAATAATAATTATAATAATAATAATAATAATAATAATAATAACAATAATAATAATAATAATAATAATAATAATAATAATAATAATAATAATAATAATAATGATGATGATGATGATGATGATGATGATGATGATGATGATGATGATGATGATGATGATGATGATGATGATGATGATGATGATGATGATGATGATGATGGTGATGATAATAATAATAATAAAATATACATAATAATTCCAGTAATAAAACTAAAAAACTATTTCAAACAAAACTCAATAAATGTTTCGCCTAAAAAAATCCGATCTTCTTATCACCCCAATTATGAATAACAATTCCCCGGGAGTTTTTTCCCTATTGCTCCTATTCTAAATTACAGTTTCCCCGGGAAAAAACTTATAGAGAAAAAAGTAAATATTCAGCCCAATCATGAATATTCCGTAGGAATTTCTTTCCCACGGAAAACACTTTTCTCGAGAAAAAAATTCCTCCAATCATAAATTCCGCGGGAACAAAAATATGAAACAGTGGCATCATTGAATATCTGTTTTGCTTGTTGATAATCATTTATTCCGCTTTCGTGTGTGGACAAATTAATAAATTGATGTTTTAATTAAATTTGTACTAAAATTAAATTAATAAGTGAATTAAAAATTAATGAAGTACCTGTACGAGAATTTTTGAGGGAAATTTGTACTGTTGAAGAAAAAAATCGTGCAAGTTTCTCTTTGCTGTATTTATGGAACCACAAGCAATGACTCCATTCAATTTAAAAAAATGTTGTGTTTGTGTTTTTTTCGTGGTATTCGACCTACAAGAACTGCTTATTGATAGAAATTTTGTTTTATTTAAATTTTAATTCGATTTTTATGCAAACTCCCTTCTGTTGTGCAAGTGAAAAGTTTCGGGGAAAAAACGAAGTTCAAGTGCATTGAGAATAGCTAATTATTTTCCGCATTGAGTTTTTTCCGAGGGAATTTTTGTTCATAATAGGAGAAAAGGGGAAAGTGAGAAAAACTCGCACGGAATTTTTGTTTGTGATTGGGCTGATTCTAATTTTGAGGGAGAGGGAGAAGTTCTTGCGAATTTTTTCTCCAAATATTTTGAAGCAAACTAATGCAAACATTTAAAATTCAAATTAAAAAATGTTATGAAACAATGATATAAGCATGAACTACTTTTGCTTTGGAAGAGAGTTTTAAAATACGTTCAATTTTGCACGTCTCCTTTTAGTTCACATAATAGGTAAATGGGAGATTTGTTGCGGTTTAAAAAATTTAAAATTTCCTTTTTACACATAATCAGATTTTTCCCTCTCCCTTATTTGTTTATTCCCCGGCTTTGTAAAATAAGAGAATTTTTCTCCTGGAACAAATGAATGGGAAGAGAAAAAACTCCCCAGGAAAATTCATAATTGGGCTGTATAGTAGGATACTGTTTACGTATGCCATAGAAATATTTCTTTTTTTATACCCTTCACCAAAATGGAAAGGGTATATATAGGTTCGTCGTTCCGTTTGTAATTTCTACAATATTCAGTTGCGACATAATAAAGGATATATATTGTAAGTCCTTATATATAGAGAAGTTGATATAACGATGTCCGTTTGTCCGTCTGCTAACTTTCTTGTCGGGTTTACCAAGGCCACACATAGCCTAGAGAGCTAGATTTTTGATCATTATTTGAAATGGGCTTATGACTAAATCATGTAAAAATTTGCAAAAGCGGTTCATTAATAACTGAGATATAGTCAGAGTTCGGATGTGCGCACTGTTATTGCTCATTAAGCTTTGCGCACTTCTTACAAGCGTATTAATAAAGCGCACAAACGTAAAGAGCGGAGCGAAAAAAAGGAGCAATTGGTGTGCGCAGTGCAAGCACATTCTATTTATTAGCGCCTCTCTTTGCGCAATGCGCATTTAATATTTTTCTAACGCTTTGCGCTGCGCATTGCGCATATTGAGCGGCGGCGCATTGCGCATGCTCTTTTTTTGACAACAGTGGTTTGTTTGAGTTTATTCATTGCTGCCACGACAAAAAAGTCTTTGGAGTAAAAATATTATAAAGCGTAACCAAATAAGAATAAAAGTAACCAGAATATTTTTTAAATGCTTATTAAAATGTTATGTTTTATTTTTGAGTAAAGCATGAATCATATTTGGCCTTAAAGGATGGTTCTTAATCCATATATTAGATGTATACAAATGAGCTGTTTGTTTGTTTGCAGATTTGATTACGGCATAACGCCTAAACTGCTTAACCGATTTAAATTAAATTTGGCCTCCAATTAATATAGGCTAATTTGTTTTTCAGATTTCGGACCAAGAGGGGATATAATGGTTCAAAACCTCCCCCAACGCATAACTCTGTCATTTGTGACCCGATTTTCAAAATTTTTTTTTGTTCGAAAGGTTTTACCTGCAATTTAGTCCCATATTTTTTTTTAATCTGAGTGGGAAACTTGCTCCCCCATGCATAACTCTGTCATTTGTGAACCGATTTAAAAATTTTTTTTGTTTAATTTAGTCCCATATTTCTTTTTTAAATCTGAGGGGGAAATTCGACCCCCATACATAACTCTGTCAATTGTGAACCGATTAAAAAATTTTTTTTTGTTTCGTCCATAACTCTGTCATTTGTGAACCGATATTAAAAATACTTTTTTTTTGTTTGAAAGTGTTTGCTTGCAGTTTAGTACCATATTTTGTTGTCTTTTTTGGGAAATCGGTGGGGGAAATTTGCTACATTCATGTATAACGTCCCATAATTTTTTTTTGAAAATCTGAGGGGTCATTTGTGAACCAATTTTCAAAATTCTTTTTTTGTTTGAAAGGGTTTGCCTGCAGTCTTGATCGTCCGCTGGTTATAGGTTATGTAGTGTCACATTAAATTGGCGCCCCCTATACGACATTAAGTCATAACGAAAAAAATAAAAATATTTGAATAATGTTGTGTTGGATATTATATGAAAGGGCTTGATTAGCACATTTCAAAAATATATATATTTTTAAGTTTTGCTCTTTGCGGTTATGTGTTAAACCGGTTTGTAAGGGGCTATTTGGAGGTATTTTCATCTGTTCCCTCATAACTTCTAAACTACTTATCATAATTTGAGAAATGTGACATGGTTTAAAGCGACTTGAGTGCCCGCTGGTTATAGGATATGTGACTTTAAATTAAATTAAGTTTGCCGCCCCCTATACGACATAAAGTCATGACGAAAAAAATAAAAATATTTTAATAATGTTGTGTTGGATATCAAATAAAAGAGCTTCATTAACACATTTCAAAAATATATACATACATATATTCTTAAGTTTGGCTCGCTGCGGATATGTGTAAACCGGTTTGTAAGTGGCTATGTGGTGGTATCTTCATCTGTTCCCTCATAACTTCAAAGTAGAGGCTATGTAACGTAGCATTAAATTGAGTTTAGCGGCTTAATTAGCACATTTCAAAAATATATACATATATTCTTACCTTTTGCATGTAGATGTATGACCCCAAAAAAATTTAAATAAAAAATAAGTTTAAAAAACTAAAACCCGACTACTTAAAGATTGCGCCTTGAAAAGTACAAAACAAGAAAGTATCAGTGGTCGTATGCCCCTTCGTCCTAAGTGTGATTTGCTATAAAATCTATTGTAGTGTAAACAATACTTGGGACTAGGTGGCATGCGCCCACTGATACTTTCTTGTTTTGTACTTTTCAAAGCGCAATCTTTAAGTAGTCGGGTTTTAGTTTTTATACCCTTCACCAAAAATGGTAAGGGTATATATAGGTTTGTTATTCCGTTTGTAATTTCTACAGTAATCACTTGCGACCCCATAAAGTATATATATATATATATATATATATATATATATATATATATATATATATATATATATATATATATATATATATATATATATATATATATATAACGAGTGATTTTTTTGCTATTATCTTTTTGGCAACACTAGTTTTGACAGCTCACGCACGTTTTGTATCTTGTGTCACTGTCAAACATCTTCAGTTTGGTCTATAATTTAATCATGAATCGTCTTACAAACGAACAACGCTTGCAAATTATTGAATTTTATTACCAAAATGCGTGCTCTGTTAAGAAAGTTTTTTATCGAAGAATTGTGTTCAGCGACGAGGCTCATTTCTGGTTGAATGGATACGTGAACAAGCAAAACTGCCGTATTTGGAGTGAAGAGCAGCCAGAAGCATTGCAAGAGCTACCAATGCATCCACAAAAAACAACCGTTTGGTGCGGATTATGGGCTGGCGGCATCATTGGGCCGTATTTCTTCAAAGATGATGCGAATCACAACGTTACTGTGAATGGTGAGCGCTACCGTGCGATGATAACAAACTTTTTTCTGCCCAAAATGGAAGAGCTTGACTTGCATGACATGTGGTTTCAACAAGACGGTGCCACATGCCAGACAGCATGCGAAACAATGGACCAATTGAGAGGCGAGTTCGGTGAACAGTTTATTTCACGCTTGGGACCAGTCAATTGGCCGCCCAGATCGTGCGATTTAACGCCTCTAGACTATTTTTTGTGGGGCTATGTTAAGGCTAATGTCTATAGCGACAAGCCCGCTTCGATTGACGCACTGGAAGCCAACATTGCCAACATTATTCGTGAGATACCGGCCGAAATGTTGGAAAGAGTATGCCAAAATTGGACTAAGCGGATGGACCATTTGAGGCGCAGCCGCGGCCAGCATTTGCATGAAATAATCTTCAAACATTAAATTATATCGACCCAACTATCGATCCAAATAAATATTTCATGCATTTTTCTGAATTTTATGTGTTTTTTCTTTTTTTACTTTCCGATAGTTCTTATAAAATCACCCATTATATATATTAGTAATCCTTATAAAAATCTAAGTCGATATAGCGGTGACCGTCTGTCCGTATGTCCGTTTTTCTGACCGATGTTGAAAGGTATAATTCAGAGGTCCTAGAAGACTTATGGACCTAACTGTTAAAGTCGAATGACTGGCTTTTCCTGAAATTCAGGAAAATCGGTTCATATATAACAGAGATATATCCAAAAAGCTACTTTTTTCCGATTTTCACGTGTTTGTGAATTTCTATGACCCTATACGTCTGGCAGTACTCTACACATTTATCTGTCAAATTCAGCTCTTAGAAGCTTATTGTAAAGAATCATCGAAATTGGTCCATAACTGGCTGAGATATGGACAAAATAAAAATATATATATATACTATGTATATCATATATATTTTAAAAATGTTGTAAAAAGAACTAGTATCGAACACATCACCTTCTGCACGCCATTTGTGGAACAGTGTATTTTCTTGTGTTTTGTACTAATACATTATTCGTAATAGAAAGTGTTCTTAGATTTTCTGTACGTCATGTGTTTGTTGTAATTTTACCCTTTTTGTAAAAAAAAACTAGAAAAAAAAATTTTGTTCTTCCCCCTTTTATCAAGAACAATAATAATTTTGAAGTTTTTAATTCGATTTGTTGTTTTTTAATATCTTTAAAAAGAGAATTTCTTTATATTGTTGTCTTTGCTCAAATATTAGAAGATTGCGATTTTTACTTTATTAGAAAAAATTTAGGCTCTAATGGTGTAAATCACTTCATTAAATTGAAATTTATATACACTGAAAATAATCCATGCAACATTTTACGAAAAAACTTTCGTAGTGACTGTCGTAAAAAAATACACTCCAAAGAAGTCATGAAAATGTAGAGTTTGCGATCCGGAAGTAGTACAAATTTCGAACATTTCTAATGATTATTACATAGGGTTGTCATTGCAAGAAGTTCTCTTTTTTGGTACATAATCACTGAATTGGGACCGATGTATAGGAAAATTTCCTTTTTTGCGTTCTATAATATTTTTCTCCAGGAAAAATACTAAAAAGTTACACATTTTCGCAACTTGTTTCTTTTTATAACGCAAAACACTGTTTTCATGTATATTTAATCAAATAACTTTTAATTTTTAGACGAAAATTAGTTCATAAATTTCTTTATAAAATCGATTTTTCCAAAAGCTTGGTAGATTTTTTCTAAAGCTGTAAAGGAATTACAACTTTTTATGTGACTTAAATAAATTTTAATGTACATAATTGCTTTTGCTAAGTAAGAATATATTAGTAGATCATGTTGTTGTTGGTTTAAGTAAAAATTTTCTAATAGCACAAAAACCATAATTAGTTGTGTAAAACGTATTTTTCACAATTTATGTTTTTGAAAAATTAATTTTGAGGTTAAACAGTAATTTTGACTTAGCTGCACAATCAACTTTTCGCGATTTTTTGTACAGATAAGTAAAAAATGCTGTTAGTTTCAATGTTCTTCGTTGCCTTAATGTGCTAACTGATATTTGAATATAATTCAAATCTGGCAAAAAAAGTATGTTAAATATGCAGGCATACAAAGTGCATTTAAAAAAATATTTTGAAGAATATTTACAGAAAGCAAATTTAGGTAAGGCAAAATGCAGCTAAGTTTAATTTTCTGTGTCATAATAGTTTTAAAATGCCAAAAATCGAATTATATGGGATTTTAAGGAATAGTGAGACAAATTAATAGTTGTGTGCAGTTAAGTCAAAAGGCACTAAAACACAGGGCAAATAAAGCAATAGTACTGTTGTATACAATTAATTTTGCGTTAAATTATAAAATATGAATTTTGAATCATTTGAGCTTTGAGTTTTCTATTCGGTACTAAAAAATGTATCCCAAATAACTATTTTATTGATTTTATTTATTTATTATTATTAATTTGTTTATTATAATTTATTTTTTCGGTTGCTGACTCTACTATCTTATGATATAATTATTAAGGAAAGAATTTCTTTTTATACCTATGTTCTTAAAACTGACTGTCAAGAAAACCACATGTGCATAGAAATCAGCTAAGTACAAATAGTTCAAATCGAATATTTACTTTTTAGGCCCACTTTTTTTAATCATAATATTATATTGTCACTGAAAACCAATGCCTGTGCAAAATTTGAAGCCACTAGCTCATCAGAAAGTTACCTTAAAATTAATTACGATTTTTCATCAAAGCGAGTAAGTAAAAATCGTAGTAAAATAAGTATGTTAACATTTAAAAAAAGAGCATTTAAAAAAATTCGGCCGCATGATCTGAATCAGAACACGTTTTGAGAGAAAAGTGTACAGACATACCGCTCAACGGTATGCACCACGGTGGCTACAAGAAATAAAGGAGTTTAATTTCAATCTAGATAAGCAGCTAATGTTTTTTAAACAGTTTAAGCTCAAGTACTTAAAAATGAAAATAATGGCATGAGCCTCTGTAGGTCAGGGTATGATACAAATGACTGCCAGTCAAGACGAGGTTGGTTGGCACCCGTGCCGTTCATAAATTTTTTTGGCTAATTAAACATAATTTTTCAAAAATCAACATATATAATACATACACTTTGTACAAAAAACGTCATACCATAAAAGGAAAAGAGCATACATTAAAATAAATTATTTATGGAAAATAATAATTTAAGAATTATTTGTCGTTAAAAAAAATAAAACTCAATACATCGTCAGCTTATTATGGGTTTGGCGCACCGAACATTAAAAAAATGAGTTAGGCATGAGGTGTAATATATTAAATACCCCCTTTCAGAATCCAAAACCTGTTTCACGAAATTTTTTATGGTTTTTGCGATATCAAGCATTTATTTTGCTCAATATCAATAATTTTAACACATTTTTTGTAAATTTTTTTTACCAAAAAAAAAAAACAAGTAAAAGTGCTATATTCATCTTATATATACCCTTCCCAACAAATGGAGTATATAATATAGAAAATATAGAAGCCCAACTCTTAACAAGTTAGCTAACAGAAACCTAAGTCTATTGTAAAAAACCTAATTCTAAGAATGCATTAGTTAAACATTTTGCAGGTATTAGCATTTGTTCAAATAAAAATTTCCACACAGCACCAAAACTATACTTAGTAGTACAAAAAATTAATAAAAAAATTATTATCAAACCTCTCATGAAATTCATTAGAAACGAAATTTGAAACATTTAGAAAGAGGAGAGCTTAAGAAGTACGTATGTTCGTTGAATAATATATAAAATATGAAAAATAATCATAAAATATTAAAACTATGAAAAAAATCCTCAGTATTCGGCTTTTTAAGACGGTGTAAGACATACTTCTTTCCATCTGATATCCTTAGTATTTATACCCCCTATATCCGTCCGAAAATGGAATACAACTCTCATGTATGGGCCGGTGCTTCAAAGTCTATTTTGAAGTTACTCGACCGCGTACAGGAGAGGGCGAAGAATCGGTGACAGTAGGGTAGCCAACTCTATTGACTCGCTGGAGCATCGACGCACAGTGGGGCCTTTTGATTTTTTTCGTTGCAAAAATCATAAGATTTAAAGTAATACAGATATTTAAGAATTTTAAAAAGCATTTGAAAGAAGACTCCTCAAGCTTCAATACGCATGATTTTCACGGTCATAGGTTAGCCGCGGCACTGTGCACAGTGTCGCCTTTTGACTGTTTCATAACAAACATAATAAACTTTAAAGTACATAATAAAGATGTTTTAAAAATATATAAAGCATTTCAAAGATAACCGCTTTCGCTAAAAAATAAGTAACCTGCATGTCCATATGATCACAGGGTACTACGCACAGTGGCTTTCTCATCGCAAAAGCCATAATTTTTGAAGTTACCAAGATATATCCAATAGTTAAAAATCACTTCCATTTTAAATCCTTTAGTTTCAAAATAAGTGCTCCCGCATTTTGATAGGCATTGGGCACGATAATAACTTTTGACCTCTTTTGTCGCAAAATTCATATCTTTTGAAGTAATGATCTTTTTAAAATTTAAAAAACATTTCAAACACAACTTTTGGTGCTTCAAATGCTATTCTCATAAGGAAGTCCAGAAAAAAGTACCACTGTAATTTAACATGTTAGAGTAATATAATATTTTTTATTTTTACTATAAATACACATTTTTGAAATATTTTTAATATTAATGCTATATAATATATAACACAGTGCAACACGAAAAAAATAACCCTATACGGACACCACTAAATGATAAAAGACCAAAAAGAAAATAAGACCCGTGTGTCCCAGTTTTGCCCAAAGTCATGCAGCCATTGTGCATGTTTTATTTCATTTTTGTAAATGGAATTTAGTTTTTCCAATTTTTTATGCAAAACATGTCAAAACAAAGTAACAAACACCTGTATTGAAATTATCAAGTGATGATCTTATTATTTATAGGAATTTTGCAAGTATTTGTGTATCTGAAGTGTTTGTAATCTTTGTTTTTGCATTCTTGGGCTTCTTCTGATAACTCTTCAATTGGTAGGCATTGATATTCAATTAAATCTTTACCATGAGCCAAAATCTTATGGACAGTAGGAGTAAGTTTCTTTTCAGGGTACATTTGAACCAAAAGTTGAGCAGTTTTTGATGCATAGTCATGAACGAGTAATTCTGGCTGTTACCTCATCATTTTCAAAAAATGCTCTGGACATATTTCCATCGTTCGTATTGCCGTACCCCTGCTTTGGGCAGTCTATTGTCAGCCCAAGGTTCTTAAGAAATTCATTTTGTATAATTTTTTTTCGAGCAGATAGTTTTTCTTTTGGTGTTGAGTTCTTATCAAAACATTCCATCTCGCGGAATTTTATACGCTAGTTTTAAAATAAACTCCATGCACCTAATTCTAGCATGTAATGGAGAAATTCCACATTCATAGTTGTGCTCATCACTTGAATCATCAAGATTTTGAAAGTCTTTCTGTGTCTTTTTGCAAATCGCACACTTCAAAGTTGACGAAGTATCTGTTATTACATTTATGACTTTGCCATCAATCATTGTAAGACAAAATTCATAATCAATGTAAACTGTTTTTCCATTCTCCATTTCAAGCATTAAAGGGTTTATAATAATATGATTATTTCGAACGTATTTGCTTTGTGAATCCAAATTGATTATTAGGCTAAGGTTCGTAACGTTATATTCAGAAAGAATTGGGCATGATTAATATTCCAAGGAACAAGGGAAAAATTAACATCAACTTAATTTTTCAACGTACACAGCAGAACAGAGTAGCGCCACTTTCGGAAGCCGCTACACTTCCATCGTCAGTGCCCACGTGTATTTGCTATCACCACTTGTCAGGTGGCTCTGTTGAATGTGATTTTAATTCTTATACATACAACTTTTTCGTGAAAATTGAATACGAGAATTAAATCACTCTCAAGCTGATATTAAAGTGCACTTTCCCAGCGTTGCCATCGGTTTATTTTTCTGATTTTTTGTTCTACTCAAGACAAACTTTTTTGGTTTGATTTTATACTTAAGTATATATGAACATGTAAACATGTGAAAAGCTCAAGCCAGTAGCTAATTGTTTTTAATAATATGATTATTTCGAACGTATTTGCTTTGTGAATCCAAATTGATTATTAGGCTAAGGTTCGTAACGTTATATTCAGAAAGAATTGGGCATGATTAATATTCCAAGGAACAAGGGAAAAATTAACATCAACTTAATTTTTCAACGTACACAGCAGAACAGGGTAGCGCCACCGATGGCAACGCTGGGAAAGTGCACTTTAATATCAGCTTGAGAGTGATTTAATTCTAAAAAACTACCTGCCTATTTTTATAATGCGACCAACGTTGCCGTTTTGGTTAAGTTTAATCAAAATTGGTTACTTTTTTCCATCTGTAGAATAAAATACAAAAGTTAAACTACATACATACATACATATGTAAGTACCTGAAAATTTTGGTTACTTTTTTTCTTATTTGGTAGTTTTTCCAACATTCTTGGTTATAAAATATATAGGTCATAGAAACGTTGAATGCGAATTTAAATTTAAATAAACAAATTGTTATAGTTATGCATACCTGATTCATACGGGACTCGCCCGATGGTTTTTTACCATGAATTTTCTAGAGTTTATTGTCGAACGGGACACAAAGCAACATAAAAGAAAATTTAAGAAAAATGCAGGGGAAAAAGTCATCGTATCAATCTCGTATGAACGAGAGAAATTCAAATATGTAACAAATACGTGCTGCAGTGAAAACAGAATTATTGCCGTTTTAACTATGAGATTGCAACACTTTTCCTCTTATATCAAGCAAAACGATCGAAAAAGAGTCAGAACAACAAATACCGTACTTGGACATGCTTATCATCAGGAATGAAAACAAAGTCATCACAGATTGGTATATGAAACCGACAGCATCAGGACGACTCATAAATTATAACTCAACGCAACCGATAAAAATGAAGATTAACGCTGCAACCAATTTGGTAAACAAAATAATTTATATAAGCGACAAAAAATTTAGAAATGGAAATATAAATAAAATAAGACGGATGCTCACTATGAACAATTATCCAATTTACATCACAAACAACATAATTAACAGAACACTGAGTAACAAAAAAATTATAAGCAATGCCGAATCAGGAGAACAAAAAAATTTTTACAGTGTGCCATTTATCCCCAGGCTAACAGAAAACAAAACATTAAAAAACATGATAAACAACGAAAATGTAACAATAGCACACACATCGAACAAAACACTAAGGCATCTATATACAAGCAAAGAGACAAAAGTAGACAAATTAAAAAAAGATAATGTTGTATACGAACTTACATGCGTTGGCAACGAAAGGGAAAGATGTAACAAAGTTTATGTTGGAACAACAAAAAGAATGCTAGCTACACGATTAGCGGAACATGAGGCAGATATAAAGAAGGGAAAGGAGACCACTGGACTATCACAACACATTAAAGAAAGCCAACACAAAGTAGATTTTAAGAGCGTAAAAGTTTTAGACAAGGAAAAATCCGCAAATAAGAGATACACATTAGAGAGCTTAAGGATACAACAACGTTTATCGAAAGCTCTAAACACAAAAGAAGACAAAGATCAAACAAAACTCCAGTATTCAGTTGCAATAAACCAATAAAAGTACGTTCTGTGACATAATTTTAGTTCAATTCTGTGATTTAATTTAATTATTTTATTTATATATTATATTAATTTTTGTACGTGTTGTCCAACTTTACACAAATATTTTAATAACGAATAAATAGACAGTGATGTAAAATTATAATCGTAAGTTGAACTATGTGTTACATTACAAACATTTATATTTAAAAATAAAAAAAAAATTATACATACATACATATGTGAATATATATTTAAGGGAAAAAATTTTTTTTCTTCAACAGAATTTAATAAAATTCATCTCCTGATGAAGTCGACAAACCATCGACGAAACGTTGAGATAAAGATTAAATAATTGGTTTTATTTACATCGCCAGAAAAAATTAACATTGACCAAAAATAGCCCAAAAAATTTAAGTATATGGAAATATAAAAATCTTGACAAACTAAATATATTCATTTAAGTTTTGCAATGATGAACGAGAGTTTAGTTTTTTATCCGATGCGTTCAATTTCTGAATTACTGAACGTGTGTATTGTTTTTATACGATGCGTTCAATTTCTGCATTACTGAACGTGTGCATATTTTTTATACGATGCGTTCAATTTCTGCATTACTGAACGTGTGCATAGTTTTTTATACGATGCGTTCAATTTCTGCATTACTGAGCGTGTGCATATTTTTTTATACGATGCGTTCAATTTCTACATTACTGAACGTAATTTTGTTTGTTTATCAGCTGCGTTCAGAAAATTAAATAAAAGATTTTTAAATCATTTTTAATATTAAAAAATTTTTAAACCGTATTTACAATTTTCCGTTATTTGCGTATATAATATGCATAGGTTTTGAATTGAAAATGTCAATATCAATAACATAAAATAAATTATCTTAAAGAATTTGCACTTCATAGGAATACAATTGTTCGCTGAACTCATTAACTTTTAGCTTACTACATACTACAAGAATTTTAGAATTATTGTTTATGCAAAAGTTATATTTAAATATTTTGATTTCATTGCTTTTCTTTATACCTAAGATAATATTTTTTTATAAAATATGTTTTTGTAAGTTATGCAATCAGTGACTAGAACATTTTTAAAATCAATATCATATTGGTTATTTGCGAATTTTTTTGTACTAATATCTTTTAATATAAAAGGACAATCACTATATAGTTTTGGAAAACCGTCCTTGTACTTTAAAAGTGTATTTAAAAATTTAAATGAAAATTTTTTAGCAATTGTTTTTTCTATGTTTCTGCGCGATGTAATGCTATGTGCATAAATTTTCATTTCTTTGTCCTTAGATTCAAAGCGCATAGCCCACATATATTTCAAAGGTCCGCATTTCAAAATAGCTCTTTTGTAGTGAGTCATAAAATGGTGTTTTGGATTTAAATTATCATATAAATGTAAATATAGTGTATGATGTTCAGTCACAAGTTGATCCAACTTATCAAGACTTTCTTCGTTAAACTCGCTTTCCATTAAAATTAGGGATGTAAAGATACGCCGTTTTGCCGATCCGATACCAATACCGATACTTAAAAATAAATATCGCCGATACC
The DNA here is from genome assembly GCA_956483635.1 of Panzeria rudis. Lineage (NCBI taxonomy): Eukaryota > Metazoa > Arthropoda > Insecta > Diptera > Tachinidae > Panzeria > Panzeria rudis. The sequence continues at coordinate 7,778,355 of OY101452.1, forward strand.
GATTCCGATACCGATACGAATATTGAAATTGACTTAAAGCTTAGATTAACAAAACTCAACTGCAATTTTTTTATTATACAAAATTACAGTGTAAGAGATTATTAATATTTAAAATTGATATTAACCCAATATAAAAAATTGCGAGTATTTTTTAAGGAGCTACATTTTCTTTGCTTCCAAAAAATCTGCATTAAAAATATGCAGATAACACAGTGCAACAGTCCAAAAAACACACGGACTTGACAGTATAGATTCGATTGTACTACCACGGGGTAGTAAAACCCTATACTTAGCTTGACGAATTTGGTGACCAATTTGGTTTTATGGACCTCCAAAGTTTTGGAAAATCAGCGGGCCATCAAAAAAAGGTGTCATCAACTTTTGGCCAACAGAAATTAAAACTCGGTGATACCGCTTAATTATATATGGCAATAATGTAGCTAAGAGTTCGCTAAGCAGATTTTTTACCATTTTATGCACCTTTTTTGAAAAATTAAGGAACAAAATTTTTTTCACTTTTTCCAGAATAACTTACAGGGACTCGTAATTTTTTATTAACAATATTTGGCAAAGTTGTAGCTACGGTAAAGCTGAACAACTTTTGTGAACATGTCAATACAATCTGAATGTATCTGGGCACCCTAAACAGCCCAGAAAAACTAATTTCTACCTTAAAAGTTTTCGCTTTTTACGAGTTAGGCTATATTTTTATTGCATTTTTTTGCTTTCTTTGTTATTGTTCCACTTCTTATGTTGCTGTTTTTAGTATTTACTATTTTTATTGTTTGTTGTTGTTTTGCCAAATAATGGTAATGAAAAATTTGGAGTCCCTACAAGTTATACTGAAAAAAGGAATAAAATAATTTTTTTTCAAAAAAAGTACAGGAACATATTATTTTTCTGGGCACAAAATCTTAGTGAAACACAACAAAGAAGTATGCACTTGAATATAATATTTAAAACGAAAGAATTTTTTTTAGCATAAAAAAATAGTGAAAAACTAAAATTTTCAAGGTAAAATGTGGTCTGTGTGAGCTATTAGAGTGCCTAGATACGTGCAGATTGTATTGATATGTTCACAAAAGTTGTTCAGCTCTCCCGTAACAATAAGTTTGCCAAATATTGTTAGTTAAAAATTACAAGTCCCTGTAAATTATTCTGAAAAAAGTGAAAAAACATTTTTTTCCTTAATTTTGTCAACAAAAAGTTAACGAAAAAATATTTTTGGCATGAGATGTTAAAAAAATCTTTTAAACAGACTCTTAGCTACATTATTGCCATATATAGTTAAGCGGTATTATAAAGTTTGAATTAGCTGTTGGCCAAATACTGACACCGTTTTTTGAGGCCCCACTGATTTTTAGAAAATTTGGAGGTCCATAAAAAAAATTGGTCGCCAAACTGAGTAAAGGGTTTTACTACCCCATTGTAGGACAATCGCAACTGTATTGCCCAGTTCTTGTGTTTTTCCAAAAGTTTTTATTTATCGCATAGTGTAATTAGTAGAAAAGCAAGAAAAAAATTTAAATTCCTTTATAATTTTAAAAAAATCTCGCCATACTCGCATTAAAAAAATTGTGAAAATGGGTAATTTTTTATCCTTTTTTCTTGAGGAAAAATCATTATAGAACACCGAAAAAGAAATTTGTCCGAGCAACAGAACTTCTTGCAATGGCAAGGATATGTAACACTAATTAAAAATGATCAAAATTTGCAATACTTCCGGATCGCGAATTCTACATTTTCATGACTTCTTTGGAGTGTCTTTTTTTGCTGGAATAAGATTTAAAAAACAACGAATTGAATTTGAGTTCATGGTAAAATTAACAAAAAATAAATAATTTTTTTTACAAAATAATAGTATAAAATATTATTAATTTTTAAAATTGATATTGATAAGATTTAAAAAATAACGAAATGAGTTTAGTTCATGGTAAAATTAACAAAAAATAAATAATTTGTCAGAAAAAACTCCGAAAAAATGTTTAAAAGTATCGTCGTATCGACAGTAAAATATCGCCGATACCGATGTATCGGAAAATCTGAAATATCGCCGATATATCGGTATCGGTATCGGTATTCGTTACATCCCTAATTAAAATGTCTATTATTTTGGACAATAGTATTACTAAACTCCAATGTTTATTTTTCGAAGGAATTAAATCTCCAATCATTAGGGGAAGAAAATTTACAAAGCATAACATTTCACTTGCGGTCATTTTAAAATGTCCGTTTTTAATATTGTTCATTGTTATGTCAGGAGATTTATTAGCTATTTGAAATTCGCCATAAGGAAAAAGACGTTTTCTAGTGTTTAAAGAATGTAGACTTAAAATCTTTTCATCAATTAAAGAAAACAAAACTCGAGAAAGATCACAATGACATACTCCTTCAAATGTACCATGCATTATGTCGAATGACATATTTTCAACTGAATGAAAAGAGGACAACTCATTAAAAATGCATTCTGTTTTTACGCCAGTAATTATATCATTTTTCAATACATCGGTTTTGTAATTAATAATTGTTCGAAAATTGGTTTCAGAAGTTCCTATTCGTGTTTGGGTTTTTTGCTCTCGGAAATATCTACAGAATCTTGCTGAATTAAAAGATTGTGTGAAACCTAAACTGAGTTTAGACCTAAATTATCCCCTATTACTAATCCTAAAATAAAACGAACTCTTTTCGAAAAAATAGTAATTCCCTTTTCCAGACGTTTCAAAACATTCACTAGTGGCTTGAAACATATTTCAGGGCTAAGTTTTTAAATATGTACTCGAGCAAAATGCTGCTGGAAATATAAAATCTAGTTTTGATTGTATAAACTATGGAAGCGTTGGAAAACTATTATTATAGCAAGCACAAATTGAATGAGTGTGTTCCTAACGTGTTATTAATTTGAAAATCATCGAAATACAAGTTATACACAATCACTATTTCTGAGTCAAGATAGTATTTCTGTATGATTTCTCCGTTAATAAGATTCGATATAGATTTGTTTTCTCTCAACACTTTATAGTTTTCCTCCGCAATTCTAAAAACATTCGGCAACTCAAAAAATTTTTTCATTTGAAATTCTATAGGCATGATATCAAAGCAATTCGCCTCTGTGGAGCTTTGTTTTCCAGTAATTGATTGTGGAATTTCATTATCTAGTTTTTGTACGGATTTAACAGAATTGTTTTTATGTTGTAACAAGTGACGTTTTAGAGAAGAAAATCTTGAAAAAGTTGCCTTACAATTATATGCAGCACAACTTTTTGAATCGGTGTTTGTTAAAAAATTAATAAATTTAAGATGATGTAGATATTCATCAGCATGTTCAAAGAACTTTTGGCATTTAAAGCAATTTAACATTTTTAATTAGAGCTTTTTATCATATGATTCAAAAAAGTAGCCAAAGAAGCTGATCGAATATCCTGCGGAGTATAAATTTCATAAAAGTATTTTTGTACAAATGTCCATGCTTTAATGCAAGGATCTGGATATTTAAAATTTAGCACAAAAAAAGCTTAAATGCACAATCAAAGGCTTCCAAAATTGACGAACATTTTAAAAATGTTTTATCGAAATACATATATGTAAAAGTTTTGAGCTGATTGCATACCTTCAATAATTACAAATGGCTGCAAAGTATTTTCTAAAGATCTGAATTTCTCTTCCAATTGGAGGAAGAATTGTTGAGCATCCAAAATTGTGTATGAATGCCCTCCAAAACCAACAGGTATCAAAACCGCATTGAGCAAATTTAGCAAAATGCTGTCTTGAAAATCTGGATGTTCAACATATATTTCTTTGATTGCAAAATTACCTCTATTGGCAGATTCTAAGCCACTTTTAAGCAATTCCCTGCTATTTTGATTTAACTGCTTTGCTGAATAATATTTGATGATATCTTCTTTGAATTTTGGCCACTTTTCAGTTAAGTTGTTTTTCTTTCCCGGAAATGCAATATCAAAATCGATATTTATCTACACAAATATATGAAATATATTATCCTATTAACATACATATTTTCATTGTGTGAACTGTAACTTTTATAACTTTTACGTCCCTTTGCAGAATGTATAATTAAAAGTTAACGTGGACTTTAATGACAAGTTCGGTATACAAAAATTGCCGTTAAAGTCCACCTTAACTTTTGAATAATAAAATTTAACCTTAAAATACCTTAAAAACGTAAACATTAAATACTACACAAACTATACAATATTGAATGTACATATTAACTTTTAATGTAAATAGGTATACTTGAATTAAATACATATGTACATATTCATGTTATTAAAAGTAAACAATCAATACAGTATAGTTTTAGGCTTTTTGTAAAATTTAATGTTTCGTTACATTTATATACATACATATATAATTATATATATTCATGTTATTAAAAGTAAGCAATAGTATGTATATTAACATTAAAACATTAAAAGGTAATACATTCAATACGGTATACTTTTAGGCTTTTTACATTTAAATAAAGAAGCCTTGTGCATTATACTTAAACACTAACATTAATATACAAAGCAACTTACCAAATCAATTGCTCTCGAATCTTTCAGAGCCGGCCATTCCTTTAAAAATGATATATTATGCAGATTTTTAATATCGTCTTTTCGCAATAAATATGTCCGCGACCAACGATCGCATATGGTGTCCCAGGTTTGTAAGGGCCACAACAACTCTTGTTTCAATTGTCTGATGTTGTCGTCTATTATTTCGACTGACGTTTCATCTGAACACTAGTGGTCCATTTTCCTATTTTTTGCCTTGTAATTATGGTAACGATGGAATAATTTTCCTCCTGGAGCTTTTTTTCCATTGCGGGGGTAGTAATAATAATCCTAAATCAATAAAACAAGCATTGTTCAAACATAAATGTTTCATAAACAGATATTTTTAGTTCTTCAAAATAATTTTTAGATACTCACCGAAACCTGTTTTTCTTGAGGAAATTTCCTGCATATGTCATCCACAATTACTTTAAAATCTGACGGCGTTGGCTTTTTTCCTTTCATAAAAGCGTTTTCCAAAATTATGTTGATTAATTTGTCTCTGTACTCAGATGACAAAAAATCATTTTTTTGTAAAACTCTTTTAGGCTGATTCCGGCATCAGTACACAACAGCTCCGTTAATGTCTGAAATGAAACATAAATTTTAGAATAAACGATTTTGTCCATACATAAATAACTGATCGAAATCTCACCTTATCAAAAAATAATGTTGTATTTTCTGCATCTTTTTGGCGCTATATTAAAAGAGAAAGTTATATGTACTACTGATCAATAACGCAATTTTTTTAAAATACTTACTGTGTTGTTCCTCCATTTAAAATGTTTCTCCCGAAATTCTGCGCGGGGCCCAACTTTTTTTATTGCATCAGCAATGTCCCTTTTATTCATATTCTGGAGATGTCTGTACTCGAGTCGCGCTTTTATAAGAAACAATTATTTAAATAATACATGTACATATATATGTACATCAGAGACCTGCGCCGAGCGATTTTGTCGGCGGCGGCGGCACATGAGAAAATCGGCGGCGGCGGCTCAAATTCGGTTTCAGCCGACTCAGAACAATTAACATAAAAATCAAATTTAAGATAAAAAATAAATTAAAAAAATTATAAAAAAAATTATTATTTCATAGTGTACAAGGTCAATCGGCGGCTAGTTTTCAGGCGAAGTAAGCCGAACTTTTCTCGGCGGCGGCGCGACTGTCTAAAATTATCGGCGGCTCGGCTCAGCCGGCTGTGAGCCGTCACGGCGCAGGTCTCTGATGTACATACTTACATATTTATAAATATGAATGCACTACTTACCTTCTAGCTGCGGCAACAAAAACTCTAGAGTGAATTGCTCTAACAAAGATTCCATAATACAACTTTTATGTTGAATGATCCACACACTAATCACATTTGGTCAAAGATAACACTTGATGTTTTTCTTTTGCACGCACCAAGACAAATATTTTTACAAACGAGGTCAATTTCCTTGTTGAACAATTTTGATCAACAGAGTTATATCTCCGTTTTAGGGTTTCGTACACCAAAAGTGTAAAGGAACCCATTTTTTCGCTAGTCTGTCTGTCCGTCTGTCACAGGCTAAACTAAAAAAAATCGCTAAAGCTGAAGATATCGTTAAAAACCGAAAAAAACTCGCCAAAAATGAAAAAAGTCACCAAAACGAAAAAAGCGCCAAAACAAAAAAAAAAGCGTCAAAACTAAAAAATTGCTAAAAACCGAAAAAATCGCCAAAACGAAAAAAGTGTCAAAACCGAAAAAATCGCTAAAATTAAAAAATCACCAAAAACCGCAAAAAGTCCCAAAAACCGAAAAAATTGCCAAAACTGAAAAAAGCGCCAAAACTAAAATAAATCTCTAAAACTAAAAATATCTTCAAAGAGCGAAAAAAACGTTAAAACAAAAAATTTTCCAAAACCAAAAAATCGTTAAAACTAAAGAAAATCGACAAAAAAATTAAAAAAAACGAAAATTTGGATTAAAAAGTTCTGTTTTCGTGACCTTGCGTGATCGTGAGCTAAATGTCATTCACGTGCACATTTCTATAGTTTAGTTAAATAAGGCAGAAATTGTTTGAGGTATTGTGTACCTATATTCATTTTTTTCAATTACAGAAATTTTATTTTGAAGCATGACTTCGGTAAATATTTGTTGGGTTAATACTCGTATTAGAATCCCGTTACTTCTCTATCTTGCAAGTGAAATAACTATGCTGAACGTCGCGTTTTATGATATCTGTGAAGAACTTTATTGAATTTTGCATTCAGTTATTCTAAATGAGTGTTCAGCAAAAAATTAAATAATTAATTAAAAAACTCTGAACAAAACGTTCAGCTCACTACTACAAAGGATTGCTTTTTACTACGTTTCGTTTAGAAAACCGTTTACTTGGTATATTACTACCTGAACGTCGCGTAGTAAATAATAAAATACGCGTTAAGATCTTGGACTTTTGAATGCAACTTTAAAGGGGCGTAGTAAATGTGCTAGTAGCATTCAGTTTGACTATATCTGAACATTGCGTTCAGCTAATTTAGTTTTTCTGTGAATTAAATACATTTATTCATATATTTAACACAGAAATTGTATCAAAAACATCGCTTTTCATTTATTTTAATAAACACTCACAAATGCACACTATTTTATTTTCATGTACATGTTTTTTTTGACAGTTCATATCATAAGATTGTTGTTATAACTTGAGGTCTACACGTAACATAATGTGTAAGATGAGATTGTCAAATTCAATCGCAGAGAGAATTATGTTAGGTGTAGACTTTAAATTAGTGTTATCTCAATGGTATAAGAATTTTTATGAGAGCGTTGTTATAAGAATTCTTATAGCAACAATCCTATGAGATGAACTGTCAAAAAACACATGTATATGCAAATAAAATAGTGTGCATCTGTGAGTCTTTATTAAAATAATTGAAAATCTATGTTTTTGATAAAATTTCGGTGTTAAATATATGAATAAATGTGTTTAATTGATTTATAAATTTAAATTAGTGTGAAAAATTAAAAATGCATTCGTGTCCATATAATGAAGTTCTTGTTGCGCAGCTTTTGTTTTTTACATAGAATTTGTTGTTACGATGAAGAAAACAAAAGAGATTTGCATGTACAAGAAGTAGTGTACCCCTTCCAAATCTTCTCACCTCTCTCTCCCATAAACTTAAAAGTTGCGCAGCAAAAGTTGACTCGTATGGTCATAGACTAATTATGCAAAAGTAGTACATGTTAACTCGATGAGCATTTGCATAAAATGAAATCTTATCGGAAAAGTAAAATTACGTCTGCCCCTAGTATGAGATTAAGAGAAAATTCGACATGTTGTTTTTAGTACTCTGCCGACTTTTTTTCTTATGTTATGTCAAAGTTAATGTCTCGTGAAGACCTTTGTAAGAATTCTTATAATAACGCTCTCATAAAAATTCTTATAACATTGAGATAAACTAATTTGAAGTCTACACGTAACACAATTCTCTCTGCGATAGAATTTGATAATCTCATCTTACATATTATATTACGTGTAGACCTCAAGTAATGATACACTCAAAAGAAAAATCAAGTAATCCGTCAGTGTTGTCAGATTATTGAATTTAGTCCCGAATGGGGGATTTTCTTTTATAAATGGGGATAAAAAAATTTGCTTTGGGGTCTTGGAAATTCATTGGGGATAATTTTTATATTTTGGGGATCCTAGGAAATTTTTGGGATTTTTATTTTATATTATATCTCTGTATTTATTTTTTGGATTATTTTAATTTCAATACATAATTTTCGTATCAAAGTGAACTTGAACTCAATAAAAACAAAAGTTAGAAATAATATGCAGTACGAATTGCACGAATTTCTGTTGAGAATGAATATACACATTAAAGATAATGGAATTTGTTATGAAATAACACTGAAAGTATGTACCAAAATATTTCTTTACTTTTTTGATTTTAGTAATCAACTTAACTAATGTTCTTGAAATATATATCGAGAGCCTATATTTAATAAATGCCAATTAAAAAAGCTAATTTCTCAGGAGAGACCAAAAACTTATTATAACGCTTACTATTGTAAAAAACACTTATCTTCCATAATATGGTTTAAATATTTGTACTAATTTTTACCTATGCAAAAAATTTCATATTTTGCACTTGTTGGCGTATTTTTGATATAGCATATTTTAGTATGTAATAAAAAATATTTTTCGTAGTTGGCATATTTTGTTCAAGTAAAAGTTCTATTGTTTGAAAAAATTTGCATTTCGAAACTTTCGAATCGTTCATCAAATACATGACTACGGATATCATTAAAAAAATGAGCTACAGTGCAAATAAAATATTCATAAGTTATACCTAAATGAATTGAAATTGAAGTAGCACTATTTTTAGTGGGGATTTTCGGGGATAATATAAATTGCTTTTTGGGGAATTTCGGGGATGAAAATTTTCCAATTGGCGATGTGACTCGGAAAAAATCTGGGAGCCCTGTAATCCGTAATTAAATCCGTTTATTAAACCAAGTGCAGAACGCTTGCTTCAAGGTGAATTTTTGATTTGAACTAATATCAATCTAGAGTCAACTATACCGTAGTTTTGATTTAACTGCCTTTTGCTTAAGAGCAATTTTGACTTAACTGCACAAAATTATAAATCTGTGTCACTATTCCTTAAAATCCCATAAAAATTCATTCTTTAAGTGCACTTTTTATAACTGAATTTTTAAAATAAGTGCCATAAACTTTGGGTATTTCAAAACTATTTTCATACAAAAAATCAATCTTAGCTGCATTTCGATTGAAGTGTACAAAATAATTGTTTTCTGTGGTTATTCTTCAAAATATTCTTTAAGTGCACATTGTATACCTGCTCATTTAACATATTTTTTGTAGTTTAAAGTTATTTTCATATAAAAAATCAAAGTTAACTGCACATACTAAATAATTGTATTTACGTGCACATTAAGGCAGGTAAGTGCATTTAAGCTAACAGCATTTTTGACTTATCTGCGATAAAAATCTTGAAAAGTTGATTGTACAGCTAAGTAAAATTTACTGTATAACTTACAAAATTTCTTTGAAATCTGTGAAGCTGTTTTGGAGATTAGCGTGAAGGAACACAGCGACACCAAACTTTCATATATAAGGATATAATGATTTCGAAATCGGTTTCCGAAAAAGTCCAAGAGTGGATTAAATATCTTAAAATTAATTCCAAAGATATCTCAGAAACTCTAAATTTGAAGTTGGCATGTTTAAATATATTAGAAGTAATGCATTTTTAAAGTATCTTATTAGTTCTTAAGCATTTTGTTTGATTTCGTATACTAAATTGCAATACCGGTAGCAGAGTTTCGGCAGCGGTATATACCAATGCCGATATAACTCAAATACCGCTACTGATACCGAAATAAAAATTAATTTAATACCAATACCGCTATCTCCATATTTCAAAAACCGAGATATCGATACATCAATTCTTATTTACGAGTATCGTTTTCGATATTTTTAAGAGCTTTATAAATTTTAGCCGTTTTTCAACTATATACGAAACTGGCATCACTGCATCCATCATGTGTTTTTTAAACTGACGCGAAGAAAAAGGGATTTTTCATAATAACAGTCAATACGGAGACACTACAAGCAAATTTTTTTTAATGTGGTTTTGGTATGATAGACCTTGGTTCGTGTAAATAAATATGTCTTCTGTGTTGAAATTAAAAAATATATACATATGTATACCGAACCTGCTTCTTGTAATTTGTGTGCTAGACAAACAACACATGTGAAAACACAACAAATTTGGCTACACACCTAAAAAGCAAGCTTATTTGCAACTTATGAAAACATCAAAATTCGACTATGAGACTAAAGAAATTGCTTTAAAATTTTTGATATGCCAGGCTTCTTCAGTATCGTCCAAAAGAGACGCTTCTACTGTAAATTTAGCAGTCCCTGATCAAAGAATCAGATTGGCATGGGAACGCATAAAGCAAAGAGTGCTCCTGATGAACATATCCGATGAGTACTGGTTTAACTAACATATAAGTGTAAGATGATGCTCTCGTAACTTGATGCCATTTAAAATTTTGTCATTTACTTTTATTTTAATATGGCGAGCTGACAACTTTTTTAATTCTTCTTTGTTTTTCTTGAATTTTCTGTTTTTATTTAAATACGTTTCGATATATCGAAATATCGATGTTTTTAAGAATTATATATATCGATACTGTTCAAAAATATCTATACATTTTTTATCCATTTGCCCATCACTATTTTCAATGTTTTAGAGTGTACATTATTTTAAAAGCAACCTACATCAAATTTTAGGATTCTAACTATTGAAGCTCTCTAGATATGTATGGGATAACTCAGATTTTTGTATCATGTCGTTAACGTCAAAAGGAAAATGTTACCCATAAAAAAATATATATTTCACCCATAGAAAAAAATAGCCCAACATGCCTATATAAGTTTTCAATTAAAAAAATTAATCGATTTTTATTTTAATATTTATTGTTTTTTCAGGTTAGTACAGTTCTGCTTTATAATATTCCTATAGTATCATTGTATATAGAGGGCCAAGAACGTTTGTGTTTGGCCCAAATATCAAACACTCTTCTGAAACAGTTTAGCTACAATGAAATTCATAACAGACGTGTAGCCCTTGGAATAACCTGCGTTCAATGTACACCAGTACAATTGGAAATATTGAGACGAGCGGGTGCCATGCCCGTTAGTTCAAGACGTTGTGGCATGATAACGAGGAGAGAAGCAGAACGTTTATGTAAAAGCTTTTTGGGTGACAATACGCCACCTCGATTACCAGAAGATTTTGCATTTAACGTTCAACACAAATGTTCATGGGGTTGTAGAGGATCATTTTTGCCTTCGCGTTATAATTCGTCAAGAGCAAAATGTATTAAATGCCACTATTGCGGAATGTATTTTTCGCCTAACAAATTTATATTTCATTCACATCGTATTGGACCGGCCGACAAGTACGTGCAACCAGATGCTGCAAATTTTAACTCATGGCGACGTCATATGACGTTAAGTGGCCAGCCGCCACAAGAAGTTATTTATGCATGGGAAGATGTCAAAGCTATGTTCAATGGTGGTACACGCAAGCGCCTTATGATCAGCAATAGGTCTTCATCGCCTTTGCCTAGAGTTAATACTTCATCACCTAGTTCTGGTTCTGCGGAAGCATCATCCAGTAGCATGAGTAGAGATCAAAATTTGAATGATGCAAACGCAGATGCTTTGCTCAGCAATATACCAAAGAATAATAATTCTGTTAATAGAGTTACAACAGCTGCGGCCGTGGTAGGTGTAACAGCAGTGGCAGTTGGCAGCACAATGCGCCCTCTTAACCTCCATTTTCAGGCTTCAACTACTGCGGGCCTAGCTACGGAGTCTTCATATTCACTAGGAGCAGACATGCATTTGATACCAGCTGCAGCTCTATCGCGTAGTTTTATGATGGACTATATGTGGCAACATGCTCATCAAGCGGCCAAAAATACTTACAGTCAACAATACCAACAACATCAGCCACATCATAAGGTTAAATCTAGTAATTCTGCCTTTACATTACCTTGGATAAATGCAACAATAAGCCCAGCAGTAGATACTCAAAATCCAGAAAATCAGAATACAAATATGACAAACCCATCATCATTATCATCGTCGGTAAGCCCTAGTTGGCCGAATGCTGTAGCCGCCACTAATATTACACGCAATTTATCAAAAATAATTAATACATCCGCATTTAAACCAGTTGTGCAGCAGCATAATACAAAGAAATTAGCGGAACCCGCGTTCTCATCATCCTCGACAAAATCTCGTAGTAGGCATTCAACACTGCAGTTGGCTAATTATGCTCATGATTCGGGTCAACGTGTACGAAATAAATTATATAACAGTTTCTTCTCCTCAGATGAAGACGATAATGAGGATGAACAGGGTAATACTGATATTCGACGTATGTCTCCCCAGCACGATGACGAACACTTGACTACAGATAATAGTGAAGCTCTCGATGATGATATATTAGTGGATATTGAAACAACCGAAGATGAAAAACCGAATTCATTCTCAACAAATACCACCCTACTCTCCGCCTGTAGTCGAATCAGTTTCACCATCAATAACACAGAAAGTCACGAAGAGATTGAAAATAGTGACAGGCACACAACTAGTGATGAAGACGTTATCGATGTAGTGCACAACGATAATGATGATACCGTACTAGAATTTGTTTCTTTAACACCTTTAGCTGTAATAAAACATACCGCTGAAAATGATCAGAAAACATTAAGTGCGCCCAGTACTTTCACCTCACCGGCTGCCATGGTGAAAGGTTCAGAAGAAATAAGCAAATTATATCATATAGGCCACAGCAATTCAGAAAATGTTCCACCTCTACCGTCATTATCGATTTCACCAAAATCGAATTGTAGTTCATCTTGCTCACGATCAAGTGAATGTTTCTATATAAAGGAAAAAACTCAATATGAAGCAAATGGCAGTTCGAGCTGTAATCCAAGAAATACAAACGGTTCTCCGGACATCAATGAAGAAAAAAAAATTAACTTGAGTAATATGAATCAAGAGGTAAGTCAGAAAACTAATACAACAACGACAAATATCGACGGCCTCGATACAGTAATTTTGATTTAACTGCCTTTTGTTTAAGAGCACTTTTGACTCAATTGCACAAAATTATTATCTGGTGTCACTATTTCTTAAAATCCCACAGAAGTTAGTTTTTTAAGTGCACTTTCTATACCTGCACTTTTAAGATAAATGCCTTAAATTTTTGGCATTCTAAAATTATTTTCATACAAAAAATCAATCTTAGCTGCATTTTCGCTTAACTGCACAAAATATTTGTTTTCTGTGATTATTTTTCAAAGTCCTTTTTGTACACCTGCACATTTAATTGTGTTCATATAAAAGATTAAGGTTAGCTGCACACATTATATAATTGCATTTACGTGCATAATAGGGTAGATAAGTACATTTAAGATAACAGAATTTTTGACTTATCTGCACAAATAATTGTGAAAAGTTGATTGTGCAGCTAAGTCAAAATTACTGTATTCATTTTTGACGAAAATAACTTCTCGCCAATTGCAATTTTATTTATTTTTATTTCTCTATCTTACAACATTTAATTTTTACGAATGCAAAACCCTCTATCTCCTACAATATTATGTAAATAAACTTAATCATCTGTCAAGGCGTCGAGAAAAATCATGAAAATTACGAAAACTCTTAAAACCCTGCTTATATATAAAAGATAACATAAAATGTTACGATTCATTAAAACACCACAAAATGTAAGAAAAACTTTGGAAAAATTACGTCCATCGCGAAAATAGCGAAAATTCGCCAAAAATTTCTAAACTTTAAACAAGTCATAATTTTGATTAAAAATCGCTAAACTGTAAGGAATGCGAAAAATTCTGAAAAAATCGCGAAAATTGCAAAAATTCGACAAAATTTGCCAACAGCGTACTAAATTCAAGTATTTTCTACTTACTTTGAGTACGAGTCGAACTCCAAAATTTTAATACAAATAAAAATAAAATGTATTAAAATCAAGCCGAAAACGGGATAAAATTCTTAAATCATGAATAATCTTGAATCCAAAACAAAATTTTTAAATTGAATAAAAAATTCTACGGCTATTTTTATAAAATTTATACACAGTCGTAGTGTACTGGTATTTGTTTGCTTGTTGATAGCTTTAATCCAACGTTGTGCTCTTGTTGTTGTTTTGTTGTTGTAATTTTTTTTTGCCGACACACGTCGTATTTAATGCTACAGCTGTATACAGGACTTTAGCTGTCGTTCTTTCTGTGCTTATTTAGCTGAGTTATCTAAGGCTCAGGCCACGCAATAATCGACAAAGCGGCAGAGTTCAATAAAATTGAACTAACAATAAGTAATCAAATCTTAACTACAACAATTTTTAATATTTAAGTCCAGCTAATGCCAGACAGAAATATTTGTTTCAGCGGCTGGTTCTTTGGTTGTCTATGTCGCTCGTGTTTGGCTGAGAGCAACAGTGTCCCTCCTTCTCAGCCGAGTGTGGCCTCTAAAGTTAATGACATTTCGGGCTAGGGAATTTGGATGCAACTCGAGTTTTTTTATGTATCTTATCACGTGTTTAGAAAACACTGTCTTAACCAGCGGCACATCTAAATCTTTATGAATTCGTTTCTTTCTGACATACCATGGGGCTACTGTAATGGTACGGAGTATTTTATTTTGTTGCCTTTAAATTTTTTCTACATTTGATGTCGAGCCAATTCCTCATAACTGGATTCCGTAGGACATAGAGTAGAATCCTTCCAATGGGCCAATTCATTTGAACTGCTTTCAATTTCATTTCGGTCACCTTTGCATTTATGTGGGACTTTCATGTTAGACGACGATCAAGATGAACACCGAGATATTTTACTTTAGTGTGTTGAGGTATAGGTTGGTTATTTATTTGTATAGGTTGGCAGCTTTCTCTGTCTAATGTAAAGGTAATCCACACAAAAACATAAATGTGAAAATAAGGCCAAGTTCCTATCCAAAAATTTCGGCCGTAAAAAGTACTGAGATCAAAATAAGTACCAAGTTCTTCATAGGTACAATACCATCTGGAGAATGAGGCATCATCCTAATTTTTTGTTTGTTGGTGGGGATTGGTTAGGGGTTGTGTTTACATTAAGAGTCTGTAGATGTGGATTGATGTCTGTCTGTCCACATTAAAATCTTGCTTAATCTTGTTTATTTTTTGACAATGGAATTTGATTTTCACAACCTTAAGAAATTGTAGTGTGTGTGTGTGTGTGTGTGTGTGTGTGTGGCTGTATATGTTTGTATGTGTGTGTGCATATAGTTGCGTATGGGTACATCTACATACATTTGTATGTGTTGTCCTTGATTTTGTGCTGATCGTGCGAATTCTTGCTGTTGTTATGTATATGAATTTCATCATATTTCTACATGTGGATTGATGTCTGTCCGTGAGAATATATATTTGTGTATGTGATATGTTCATAGCTTGATGTTAGTAGGGTATTGGTGAGAGTTCTGGAAACAGGAGCAGGGAGCAAAAATAGGGTGGTACTTATATACTAGGAATTTTTTGAAATTGTGTGTGAGTAATGAGATTCTGCTCCGGCCTGGCACGACTTGGCTTGTCTTGGCTTGCCTGGGTTTGGTTGAGGTTTGGGTGGGGTTTGGGCGGGGGTTTGGCTGGGGTTTGGGTGGGGTTGGTTAGGATTTGTATACTAATTTTGTATGAGAAAACTAACAACGATTAATTGTGTACAGTGCCACCCTACTGTATTGTTCTTCTGTTGTTAAAAGTTCTGTTGTGGTTTTTTTTTTTTTTGGATATGAACGAATGAATGTGTTTGAAACAGTTGATATAATTGAGCTGTTTGAGTTTGTTAAAAATTCTGTTGTGGTTTTTTCATTGATATGTACGAATGTGTTTGCAACAGTTGATATAACTAAGTTGTTTGAATACAAAAGCTTGATACTGACCATACACAACAAAGTTGATTAGAAATAAAAATCAAAGCAATACTATTTATGTTTATATGTATATTTTATTTTCTATTATGAATATGTATAAATAAATATTGTTTTATGTGACTTAGACTTTATTAAAATTTCAATTTTTGTTTATTTTGTAATGTCCCCAAGCATAGGTATTAATACCATCTTCTCTTATATAACGTTTATTATCATCATAACTTAATACAACTTTTGATATTTGTTGTGTATAAATTTCATGTAGAATAGATTTAAATATATACATTTTATCGTGATATATGGTTTTATCTATCAAACAGTTACGATAATCATTTATAGTTAGTTTTTTTAAAGCAGAGCTTTTTACACCTTTTGCTTTTTTGATTTCTTCTTTATCGGCAATAGCTATTGAATATACTTTTGATCGAAGTCCAATAAATTCTAACATTACATGTCCATTATTCTCATCTTTCATCATTCCCAAGACTTTTTTGTTTTGCAAGGGGAAATTGAAAACATTATTAATTGAATAGTCTGATGTATCAAAGTTAAGATGAAGATCATTGTAAATATCTTTATAAAAATCGTCTGTTCTTATTGTGTAAATTAAAGAATCAGTATCCATATAATTTAATTTTAAATTTTCATTAAACTTTGCTTGCATGTACTGATAGTGAAAGTCATACATTTTATATTTAGATAGTTCTAGAACTGAAAACCCTAAATATATAGGTTTATTAAATGTTACGATATCCATACTCATTTGAATTGCAATCATATTATCGGTAAAATGTGTTGAACTATGGAAATTGGGTTTTGCTATAAGAGCTCGTGCCCCCAAACGGTTGTGTTCACTCTCCCAAGAATTAACGATTTTTACTTTTTTACGTTTTTCAACATTTTCCATAGTTTTACCGTACACCGCGTTATTTAAAAGTTTAAAAAAATTTTTTTCAAACTCATTTTTGGCATTGGTTCGATGAAAGGTATTTAAATCGATATACTGTTTCAACCAAGTTGATTGTTTAAATTTTAATATTCTATGAATTTTAGCTAATTTTAAACCATTTTTAATACACTGTTGAAGATTTCGATAGTGAATTATATATGATTTTTTGTTAGTTAAATCGGGAATTAGTTTCTTTATATTATGATGTTTTATTGATGGACTTTTAAGTTCAGCACAAAACGGTAAATCATTGTGACTATCATGTAGTTCTTCAGGATAGTCTAAATCAACCTCTAAAATGTAACCAAAATCAGAGTTTTCAGATACTTTCGAAATATCAAAGCTATCTATACATATCTTCAATCCATTCAAATTTACCTTCTGGTAAAGATTCAGACATTGCCCAACCATACAAGTTGTTCGCATCTAAATACATAAGATATTGTGAGGGTTTAAAGCAATCATATGTTTTGATATATTTATGATTTGCAACTGTTCGACGTGTTGTGCATTGAACAATACCACCTCTTATTCCTTTTTTAATGAAATTATACATATTTATATCGGTGAATAATTCCAATTTAATTTTCGTTATTTTTAACATGGCATCCCACGATAAACCAGGTGTTGTATAGTAATGACATGGATCAAGATGATATATTGATTTACAAACAGAACGAAAATTTTCAAATACATCAGTTAAAAGAAGTACATCAGTTTTTAGATATAAAAGCATATACTCATTTAGAGATTGACAGTTAAATGTAGACCAAACACTTAGCGCGTGCTCATAATCAGCAATAGTACATTCTTTATTATTTAATGTAGAGAAAAAGTGTTCACGAGAAGGTAAGACATTTTCATTTAATTTTTCAACTGAATCGATATAATCATAAGGAAATATACCTTTTCTTTTCAAAAGATTAAACTCTAAATGATTTGGATATATTGATTGCAGTGTTTTAAAGTTATCGTCATGCAAATAATTAGATAATTTATCTAAACTAGACG
The DNA here is from genome assembly GCA_956483635.1 of Panzeria rudis. Lineage (NCBI taxonomy): Eukaryota > Metazoa > Arthropoda > Insecta > Diptera > Tachinidae > Panzeria > Panzeria rudis. The sequence goes on from OY101452.1 coordinate 7,796,378, forward strand.
ACATGAATTTAAAAGAATCGAGAAAACGTAATTCTAAATTATATTTGTCAGTTATTTGAATTCTTTTTCTAACAGATATATACAATTCTTTATTAAGTGGTATAACATCTATATCACCCGGATAATCTGCTAGAGCCTTTATAAACAAATGACAATCATAACCTGAAAAGTTATGAAAAATTATTGGAATAAAGTTAGGTAATTGATAATTAATATTACATTTAAAATGAGCTGGACCGCGATATTGACCAGTTAAATGACAATGATCAGCACATCTATCATCATCATCTAGAATTTGTTTACATATATGACACTCATTAGTATTATAATGTTTTTCAACTTCATGGGGTAGTAGAGAATTCATTGGCACTACTCTCATTAGAAAGTTTGTACACAAAAAGCGTGCATCGTCAATCAAATTTTGTACAAAATCTTTAACAACATCGTCACCCGTATACGTTCTAAACTTATTCAGTTTAGAATCAAAAGATGATTTTATGTAATAGCTGTAAGCAATAGGTATATGTTTTTGAATGCTTGTGACATTATTAGAATTTTTGTTGCTAATTTTACTTAATATACATTCAAAATCCGCATAGATAACAAATGGTACATCTAATTGATTTTTAAAATTTTTGAACTGCAATATATTGTCATTATCAACACCCGTAGGCATTTTTGTGACAATTTTATTGCATTCTTCTTTATGTTTTAATAACAAGAGTTCACTGGTTGAATAGTGTAAGCAAAAATTACAAAAATATTTAGCACCTTGATGTTTTGAAACTTGTGTGCTCAATAAACGACTTATGTTTTTTATCCAAACATAATGTGATTCATCGTTTTTATCATCTTGAATGTATAGTAAATTTATATGATTAATTTTTTCATCAGCTGTCTTATAATATGGTCCAACGATTTCTTTTTTTATCACATCACATCCAAAAACATTCACGCTTATATTTAAATTGTGTTTCTCAAATATCTTAATATCAGCAATAGATAAAGGAAAGGTTAAGTTGTTGAAATCAATGGTTATTCCATTTGTTAGTGTTATTAAGCTTTGTGTGATAACGTTACTATAATGTGAATATTTTGGATTTAAATGATTGTTTTCTAATGCAGCTATAAGAGCCCATTTAAAACAATAATTATCATTATTTTTAATATTGATGCACGCTTTTTTATTTCTGATAAATGCCGGTAGTTCTAAATATTTAGATCCTTTTATAGGACAATACTTGTTAACATTAATTTCAATTTTATTGACACAAACTAGAGACCACCCACTGTCCCTCTCTTGAAACTCATCCATTTTGCTTGCTATTTCTATCAATGATTATCGTAAATGTCAGATAGATCTTGTTCTAATTGTGCTATTACCATTTTCGTTTGAAAAGATTTTACACTAATTAGTGCGCTATCATCATCTACTGTTTCATTAGTTTTTGAGAATTTTATATATTCTGCAAAAAGTTCTATATTAAATTTTATATTTTTATGTTCTAATAACGTATTTTTTAAAATATTTATAATACTTTCTTTTGCATTCGAAAATAAAATGTTTAATGATAGCTCATCTACCTTTTTATTTTCGTATACAAAAGTTTGAATACGCTTAGAAAATAAATTTTTACTTATATATATATATCGTTGTTTATAAATATACGATTATTATTTTTTTTATGTTCATTAGTTCTCAAATGATGAGACCAAGAACCTTTTCTTATATTTAATTTGCAAGTTTCACATCGTATATAGCTACACGATGGACTTTCTTCAATATTTTCATTTTTTAAATTTAGTTTTGTTTTGGTAGATTTTGGGTTAGTATGCTTATTACTAAAATGCCTCTTGAAATTAAATTTGGATACGAAAGACGTTCCACATATTTCACAGATGTACATGATTAAGCAGAAAATGAAAGTAATGTGCTGAAATTTAAATTGAAATTTAAATAAACACAAATTATAGATTTGCTATTCATATCTACAACATACCTGGACTTAGTAAAGATGTTTATGTAAATTTTATGATTTCACAATTTCAGTTTAAAATAAACAGCAGTATTGAAAGTAATGTGCTGAAATTTAAATTGAAATTTAAATTAGCATAAATTAACAAATTAAAGATTTGCTGTTCATATCTACAACATACCTGGACTTGGTGAATATGTTTATATAAATTAATTAATTTCACAATTCACTGTTAAAAATTTACTTTTGAATTTAGCTTTTATGTAGCTTTTTAAATTATATATTTCTGTTTAATACTTTAATCACTGAAATCGGTTTTTAAATGTGTTTTCTTTTTATTGCGTGTAACGCTCTTTCTAAGAATGATCAAAATTAATTGTTGCATTAAAACTCATTAACAAATGTTTTTATATACTTTTTATTCTTAATAAAATAAAGCTTTGATAAAAAGTTGTGGTCAAGTGTATAAAAAAAAAATTAACAAACAAATACTTATATTTTAATTGTAACCACATTTTTAATTAAGTAAATATGTCATACTACATTTTTTGTTATTAACATAATATTATTCAAAGTATGTATGTAAATAATTTCTGCTTCCATTTGTTGTGGCTTCAATAATTAAGCTGTTTGAATACAAAAGCTTGTTACTGACCATACACAACAAAGTTGATGAGAAATAAAAATGGAAACAATACTATTTATGTATATGCATAATTTTTTTTTTTTTACTATTTTTTATTAATTTTTTTATTTAAAAGAAAATAAAAAAAAAAATTATAAAAATCGCAGCTTCATCATTCAAAGTAATGTTTGTTGTTGTTGTTGTTGTTGTTGCTGTTGTTGTTTTTTTGTCTTCAATACTCAATTTATTTCTCTGGTGTATCTTGAACTTAAACGAAAATAATCAATTATTATATTTAATAATCAAAAAATAAAAATTATTTTACCAGAAATTACCTGATGTTTCCGCAATAATGGTTAATTCATAGTATAACCCACTGCTTCCTTTCTTTATTTTGGAAATGTAGTATGTATTAACATTAACTTCTGAAATAGCATCATCGTCTATCGTCTCAATAAATATACTCGGTAGGTATATATAATGAGTTCCCTCTACCAGACACCGAATTTTCATTCCAAAGCGTGTCTGTACACGCTCCATCTTTATTATTTTATAATTATGATAAAAAACCATCTCCTTTATAGGGAGAATGGTTTTATTTTGTGATTTTTGAAAAATTTTTTTTAAATGTGATTCCATTTTTGATGATTTACTTAACTTGAATGACACTTAAAGTAAAATTAGTGGGGTTTTTATACAAAATTCAGAAATACATTTTTGTTTCTAAACAGGAAAAATGTTGAGAGGTTTTTAATTTTAAAAAAGCATTCGTTGCGGTTTTTCATTTTGATAAAGTTCCTAATTTATTAAATATGTGAGAAATTTTAGTTTGAGGTTTTTTTTTTTTTTTTTTTTTTTTTTTTATTGATATACATATGCGGTTTTCATGTTTTATAAAGTTCCTAATTTAACAAATACGTGAGAAATTTTAGAGTTTGTGAGGTTTTTTATTGATATGTATGTTTTATAATTTTAAAAAAGTTTCTGTTTCGAGGTTATTTAAAATGTGTTTTCTATTTCATCATTATGATCGTCATCATCATCTTCTTCTTCAGAACTGTCGCACAAGTTGTTGTAGAATACAAATTGCTTCTTCTTTTTAATGATTAGAGTATATAATCCATTCACTTCTTTAACTTTCTTTAAAATGTGTGGATTTGTGTTTAGATAATCCATCTGATTTTTAGTAATAATCAGAAATCGTTTAGGTAAATAAATATGATATTCTTTATTTACAAGACATCTAATACTTTCACCATATTTTGTATCTACTCGTTCTATCTTGTTGATTTCATATGCAGTATTTTCTTCCATATCCTTTAAAGGTAAGTATATAATATTAGGATTTTGAAACAATTTTCTTAAACTTGCTCTCATTATTTTGCTTTTAACTTTTCACCGTAAAATGAATTTTCAAACTGATTCTTTATATTCAATAATTGATACTATAAGGTGTTTTTAGATATTTTAATAACTTCTTATCAATTGCGGTTAAGCATAAATATTAAAAAAGTATACGTATGTATGTATGTATGTAATAATATATAAACAGCTGGTGTTTTAATCTTATTGTATCCAAGTTTGTGTTATATATATATATATATATATATATATATATATATATATATATATATATATATATATATATATATATATATATATATATATATATATATATATATATATATATATATATATATATATATATATATATATATATATATATATATATATATATATATATATATATATATATATATATATATATATATACGTTATTTATAATGAGAGATTTAGTTGAATTAAAAACTTTGTTAAATATGTATTGGGGTCAATTTTTAAAAACTGGTGATAAATATTGTACTTGTCATGCACAGTGGAAAACTTTTCAAATAATAAATGCAGTAGTTTTGGATATTATAATGCAGGTGTTCCTAACCGCAGAAGGAGGGACAAGAACTCAAATTTTTTCTCTTAATAGAGGACAAGAAATGCCAACAAATATTCCAATATTTCATTTTAGTCACAATCAACATATAAAAATTGAAGTTATCGGTGGTATGATATCACTAGTTGGAACAGTCTATGAGGGTGGTTTTAAAGATATAAATGTACACTCATACAAACCATCATGTGTTTATAGTGAAATAGATGAATATGCAACTAAATCTTATAATGGTAAGACTGGTATCCATTCATTGAATAAAAATCAACGAAAACCTCCCCTCCCCCAGAAAATGGTTAATAATAGTATAGTTAAGAAAGCAGCTGGTGGTGCTAGCGGTGGTGATGACTCATTTCAATATGAAGATTATTAAATTAGTATATAAATTTAAGAAACAATTCTTATCATCTCATTCAAAAATATATCGCTAACCTAAGAACATATATATTAAAAAGAAAAACTAAAATGAAAAATATTTTTATCATATTGTTTTCATATATCTATATCATACAAGTGTTTTCAGCTTCATTACCTATTGATTTGAGTGAAAATGAACTTAAAAATACAGAATTTGCAATTAAATTACCAAATAATGATACTGTGAGCATACAACTAAATTTCAAACTTTTAAAGTTTACTAATGATTTAAATAAAAACATCGAGTCAACAACAACAACAAAAACAGAATATAAATCAAACGAAGAACAAGAAGACTCCTCACCACCACCACCTATAAATCAATCTTTTACTGTCGAACAAGCTATTGAAGCATTTAGGCAAGATTTAGTAAAAAAAGAAAAAAATATTGCAGGAATAATTGAAAGTTCGGCTCCATTTTATAGACATTTTCAACTTCAATACAAAGATAATATAAAATTGAGAATCCGTTGTACATATGACAGCAATTACTTGAAACGTCGATTAAATATTTCATGTTTCGAATACCGTCAGGTTGAATACGAGAGAATTTTAAGTAGTGGTGAAATTGAGACGGTTTCTGAGGATGATACTACATACCGATCCGATATGACATTAATCAACATTCAAGATTATACCCATGATTTGGATATGGAAATATTATAAATTAACTAATATGATGAAATACATTTACTACTAACTACTTAATATAAACTTTGTTGTTGATGTGTTAAGAACATTTATTTAACATAAATAAAAAAAATTAAAATAAGAAAAATAATGAACAATCAGTTTTATTCGAAAATTTTACATGAGTTCTTGAATGAAGAAAGGTTTTTGTGGTATGAACATGAGATTATTTTGAAGAAATTAAAAACTCAATTCGATGAATATGCATTTTATGAGAAAAGTAAATCAAAATTTGGATATCATTACACCAATTGTGTGTGGTCCAACAATGAAACAACATGTGGACCTGATACCTGTAAATGTTCGCTTATCGATAAAAGTTGGGAACAAGCATTATGTATAATGAATTTTTATAATAATTTAAAAACATAGACTTTATAAACAGTTCTACAGTCGTCGTTGTGACTTGATTAGTATTGCACAATGTCTGAGGAGAGAATATTAGTTGTAGATGTACAAGGTTTCTATCTCAACAATAAATTCATTGGAAAAGAACTGAGTATTTCAATTAACGATATACAAGTGCAAACATTTATTATTAAACCACCTTTTCCATATTCATTGTTGACAACAAAAGAAAAATATTCAATCAATTGGCTTTATAATCATCATCATGGATTAAAATGGAAAGATGGCGATTCAACCTTAGCAAATATTGTGGAATATTATATTGAGCATGTTAAAGATAAAAATTTTATTTGTTATGTTAAAGGATTAGAAAAAATTAAGTGGATTCAAAATATTTTTGAGGATAAAATTTATTTTTATAACCTAGACGATCTAAATTGTCCAAATTTAAAAACATTATATCAAAATGATAAATCTGTGAATGTTTGTTGTTATCATAGAAAATATTGTATATGTGCTCAAAAAAATGTAATACTCTTAAGAAAGTTTATTAAATCAAATATTAATAAAGAAAACATAAAATTATAAAAGACATTTTTTTGATTTATTATTTAACACTTAAATCAGGTAAAATAATCATTAAACATCAGTTCATTCTGAATACTTGAAATGTCAATAACAATATCTTTAAACGGAAACACTTCAACTCTGGTTGGAGAATATTTTCCTCCAATTGAACTCCCTACAAAATATGTTTGTGGACTTATTGATTTTGTAACATTCAATTCCATACCCAATGTAGATGTTTACAACAATTTGTTTCATATAGGAAATCATGTTATTACTATTCCAGTTGGTTCATACGAACTTGAAGATATTGATTTATTCCTAAACTCAAGCTTAAGAGATATCGATGAATCAATTTACCTAATAATTGAAGCTAATAATAACACACTTAAAACTGAAATAACCTCATCTATGGATATAGATTTTTCACAACCAAACAGTATAGGAAAGTTACTTGGATTTAGTAAAAGAAAACTAGAAGTAAATTCAGCTAACTATTATAATACTAATCAAAATCTTAAAAATGATAAATCTTTGGAAGTGATGATTGTAGATGTTAATTCACTGAATACTACAAAGTTATTTGAATCTGATTTACCTACACATATTACGAATGTTAATACAATACGCATTGAAAGCAACTTAACAACCGGTTCATTTATTAATAATACTTCGAATCATACTATTCATGAATTTCCTCTTGATGTTCCTCCAGGATATAAAATAAATGAAAAACCTCGAAATGTTATTTATTTACCCGTCAACTGTCAACAAATAAACAACATAACGATTAGAATCTTAAATCAAGACGGTGAACTTATAAATTTTAGAGGAGAAAAAATCACTCTTAGACTCCACTTCAAACCAGAATAATGATCATTTACAATAAAAACGTAATACAAAGAGGATTTCCATTCAATACCGCACCAACTCACATTCGAGAAAGTATAAAAAATAAAAAACTGTTGTCCTCATCTAATACAGAATACTTAAAATCATTAGGATTTAATCTTCAACAATGAATGAAATACTAAATGTTCTTCAAAAACCTATGTATGATGAGAGTATTGTAAAAAGAGAATATCATAGTTACTCTCCATATCTAAAATCATTTAACAACAACGATGAGATTCGTATACCAATTCAAAATCAGGATCTCTTCGTCTTACCAAGTGAGAGTATGATTTACATTCATGGTTTTATAGTAAAGAAGGAAGCAACCAAAGAGGTTCCAGCTATAGATGCGAAATTAAAAAACAACTTTGCTTCATATTTGTTTGATGAAATTCGTTATGAAATTAATGGTTTTGAAGTTGATCGTACACGTAAACTTGGAATTTCATCCACCATGAAAAATTTTGTATCGTTGAATAAGGCTGAAAGTGGTACACTAAAAAACGCTGGTTGGTCTCTTACTGAAACTTGCGCTTTAGTAAAAAGTCATTTTAGTTGTTGTATACCTCTGAAAATGTTGCTGGGTTTTGCTGAAGATTATAACAAAATACTATTAAATTCGAAACATGAGCTTATCCTTCAACGTTCTACATCCGATGAGAGATCATATTATTCTACAAATGCAACTGATCAGTTGAAATTAACAATTCTGGATATAACATGGAAAATGCCACACATTCAACTATCGGACTTTGCAAAATTGGAAATGTTTAAGATAATCAACAGCAAACATTCTATACCAATTGCGTTTAGAAGTTGGGACTGTCATGTAAATCCTGTTTTACCAAAGAGTACAAAGGTTTTATGGAATGTAAAGCTTTCTCCACAAAACGAAAGACCACGATTTCTTATAATCGGTTTACAAACAGAGAAAAGTAAAGAACAAGGAAATATATTTGACCATTGTAATATCTCTAATTTAAAAGTATATCTAAACTCAGAGTCATATCCATATGATGATTTAAATAATCGTTTTGAAATGGGTCAGTATTCTGTTCTATATAATATGTATGCAAAATTTCAACAAAGCTTTTACATGCGAGAACCTGAACCATTGCTGGATGTTGATGAATATAAGACTTATGCACCGCTTATTGTTGTTGATGTTTCACATCAAAATGAGACTGTTAAAATAGGACCTATTGATGTACGAATTGAATTTGATACTGAAGCAAACAAACTAATTCCAGATAATACATCAGCATACTGTTTAGTTATTCATGATCGTTTAATCGAATACTCACCTCTAACAAGCGAAATTAGAAAAATTATTTAATTATATTTATTTTGAAAATTTTTTTTAATAAATGAAATAATATGTTTATATATATATATATATATATATATATATATAAATAAAACAAGATCTTCTTAATTCTTAATCAATGTATTTTATTAAAACATTTATAGTTTCTTTTTAGTTTAGTTTCGAAAACAAAAACTTTAAACATAAATGGCCACAATTTATTGTATTAAAATTTTGATATCTATCATAATTATAACTTATGTTTTTTCCTAAATATTTTATTAATTGTTTCGGTGGTTGCAAGTTACCAAAGCTATCAAAATATTCAATTTGATTGTTGTTTTTCCAGTACGCTACCCAATGTGTGCCAGGTCCCTTTGAAGTATCCAGATTAATTATTCCACATTCTTTTTTAAATGGTTTGCTTGGAAGAGTGTTACACATAAACACATCTCTAAAATTTGGAATATGTTTTGCATATTTTCTCAAGTCTACATCAGAAAGGGCTCTTTTAGGTAGCTTCATTAAAAATTTTGTTGATAAGGTTTTAAATATAATCCAAAACCTTTTTTATATGGTTTTAAGAACATGCCTTTTCCCATCGCAATGGCTTCCATTGTACTATTATGGCGTTTTGCTTCAGTCAATTGTTCCTTTCCATTTTTAACTGCATTGATCGCTTTTGTAATACCAGATACACCACCAGCTAAACCACCAAGTGCACCCAGTGCAGCAAATATAGGGGCAAGTGGAAGAAAACCTCCAGATTTTGGTAGCGGTATTATTCGAGGTGTTTTTATTAACGATTTTTTCTTCCCCTTGAAAATATTGTTTACAACTTTTCGTGAAATCTTTATAGCATCTTTCAAGTTTTCACTTTTCTTTATATTCTTTCTTGCACTTTTCAATGCATGTGTAAATAGTTTGTGGGTATTTACTGGAGACGACTTTTTAGTTTTACTAATAACGTTACCCATACCGAATTTTGTTTTTGCTTTCATTGCAGTAGCAACAAACCAAGCATTTGATTTTTCACCCAAACTACTATCGCTTGCTTTGACCCTTTGCCAAGCCTTTTCAGTTAAGATTCTATCAGCAATATGCCTTTTCTCTAAATCTTTATTGTTTGAGTATGCTATATCGTGCTCTCTGCAAGCAGTATCCAATGGATTGATTCCTTGATCACCTCTAGCTAAACGTTTCTTTAATTTTGTACCAGGTCCGCAAAATTGATAACCGGGTAGATGAAGTTCAATGGGAAGTTTATTAATTATTTTATTTAGAAAACCTTTACCGATGAAGTATGGATGACGACTAAATATCTTTTTATAAATGATTGTCATATCTATTGATACTTTGTCGATTAAAGATTAAAAATCAAATTGATTGAAAACAAATAAAAGAGACTGGTTTATATATTATGTTATCATTAGATTTCAGAATGCGTTTTTTTAAACAACATAAAAGGATTGATGTAAAGAATATCGAATCAAAGTTCGATTCATCAAATAAAATTCGTCATAGTTCATTACTACCGAATTCTATTCGAGCTCTTATTGTGGGTCCATCAAATTGCGGAAAAACAAATGTTATGATCAGTCTTATTGAAAGTCCTCATGGATTGAAATTTAAAAATATTTACTTATATTCAAAATCAACACAACAACCGAAATATAAGTACTTAGAAAGTCTAATTAAACCCATTAAGGAGATAAATTTTTCATCATTTTCCAATAATGATGATGTTCTATCGCCAGACGAAGTTAAACCAAATTCAGTATTTATATTCGACGATATAGCTTGTGAGAAACAAAATCATGTACGTGCCTACTTCTGTATGGGTCGTCATAAAGATATTGATAGTTTTTATTTATGTCAAACATATACACGTATACCAAAACACTTGATTCGCGATAATGCTAATATGATTATAATTTTCAAACAGGATGCAATGAATATTAAGCATATTTACAATGATCATGTTGGTTCTGATATGACTTTGAAAACATTTCATGAGTTATGTACCGAGTGTTGGAAAGAAAAATATGGTTTTTTAGTTATTAACAAAGATGGTCCTATGAATAATGGTCGATATAGAAAAGGTTTCGATATATTTATAAAGCTATAAAAGAAATATTACAGATACTTTAAAATCAGTACAAGATTAATTATTAAACTAATAGCTTCTCAACTATTAAACTGCTAACTGCTAAACTCCCATACTGCTATACTGCTAAACTGTTAAACTGGTAAACTGCTAAACTGATCTGTTTTGAATCTGTTTCTAATTCAACCTATAAATATGAACACAAATCTAGTTAATAATCTTATTAAAACTCGAAATATTTAAAAAAAAGAAATATAAGAATATTTTGCTTGGAGAAATTGCAAATGATGAATTGTTGGAAAAGACATTGAAACCAATATCAAAACCATTAAAAGAATTAGTTCAATCAACTAATAATAATAATAATAATAATAATAACACCATTATAAAACATGAAAAATATCCGGATGACTCTTTTAAACATGATCTTGAGAATAATAAAGTTGCCTTCAGTACACCATATAAAAAGAGTAAGCTTGATTATAACACGTTTTCTTCAAGCTCTAATAACAAGAAAATCGAGAAAAGTTCAAACACGTTTCAATCATTTGATGATGAAAATGATCATGATGACCATGATGATGATGATGATAATAATGATAATGTTGATAATGAGGATGATAACAATGATGATGATAACACCATTGCAATACATCCCAATCAAAGTATTCAATATAATTTATCAAAAGTTAACTTAAATATATATGATAAAACCTATGGTCCTCATAAGGATAAAAATCAAATATGGAGACTGGGTAATGAACCCATCGCTTTCAATTCAACCAATATTACTGTAGGTAATTTAAAATGGCCCTTCACATCAGGCTTATATGAATTGTTAGTTTATAAGAAACCAATCAGTTATAATAAAACAGATTTAAATAATTATAAACAAATATTGGAGATGACTAATGTCCATAAACGAAATAACAGTATTAATGGCCAGATTAAAGGAAATCGTTCAATTAAATATACAACGATTATTAAAAACCTATTTAAACAACAACAACAGAAAATTCATAAGGGAAAAGGTTTAATGAAATTGAATAGAAAAAAGCATAATTATGTTTATTGGGATGATCCTAATGAATTGGTTGATAGATTGCGTCTTTTGATTTCATCAACAACAGCTGGTCACTCAAATCATAACAATGAAATTGTATCAATTATTGAGGAATTGAGAGAAGCAAAAATTATTATATAAATAGACTTAAAAATGTTTAACAATTCATATTCATAAAATGCCTATCGATAAGTTTGGACATTATATTGAAAAATCTGCAAGATACCAAAATCAACATTTCAAGATTCATTTGGATAGTGATCGTAATTTCAACTTTAACTTGCGGAGAATAAAAAATATTGCTAGTCCTGCATTGGAAAACGATGCTGTAAACAAAATTTACATGAAAAGTTATTTAAGTGAAATAAAGAAACAACTGGATACAATGTATATGGAGAGAATTAAGGAAATGGAGGATCGTTTTAACGAAATAATACAACAACAAAACGTGTTGACTACAGAAAAATTTGATAATGTAGAAACACGTTTAAGTAAATTAATACATGATCAAAGTATAATACCAAATAATCTCAATCAATCACTAAAAGAAATGAGATCATTATTTAATTACAAAATTGATTCAGTTGAAGAACGTCTAAATGAAAAAATGAAGCTCATTACAAACCATTTAAACATAGATATATAAATCGTTTTTGATTTAAATTCAATATCAACAGCATTTAAATTGATGTAATCTAAGATAGACGTTAGAAATGGAGCGACAAGAAGTGGTTCAGGAGCTTCATAAGCAAGCACGTAGAAATTTCATTCGACGTCGAGTGGTGATCAAGGGAATTGATGATCTTTGGCAAGCAGATCTTGTTGAAATGGGCGTTTACTCAAAATATAACAAAGGCTATAGATTTATTTTAACAGTTATAGATACATTTTCAAAGTTTGCTTGGGCTGTACCCGTAAAATCGAAAGGTAGTGAAGATATTACCAATGCTATGAAATCTATTTTTTCACTAAATAGATTTCCAAAAAACTTACAAACTGATAATGGTAAAGAGTTCTATAATAAAATATTTCAAAACCTGATGAAAAAACATAATATCAATCACTATTCTACATATAGTATCATGAAAGCGTCTATTGTAGAACGATTTAATAGAACTCTAAAAGGAATGATGTGGAAAAAGTTTAGTCTACAAGGAAATTATCAATGGATACATATATGCAAGGATTTAATTAATCAATATAATAATAAAAAACATAGAACAATTGGAATGACACCAAAGTCTGTTAACACAGAAAATGAAAGTTCTATACTAAAACAAGCCTATAATCATCCCAAAATATATAAATTTGGTAAACTAAAAGTTGGAGATCACGTTCGAATCAGCAAATATAAACATATTTTTGCAAAAGGATATACTCCAAACTGGACAACTGAAATTTTTAAAATTCGTACTTTACAGAACACAAATCCCATTACTTATTTATTGGAAGACTATCAAAGGAATCCGATTGTTGGTGGATTCTATGATCATGAACTATTAAAGACACATTTTCCAAATACATACTTGATTGAACATGTTATTAAAACTAAGGGGCACCAGGCGTACGTAAAATGGTTGGGGTTTTCCAATCAACATAATTCTTGGATCAATAAAGATGAACTTCAATAATATTATATATATATATATATATATATATATATATATATATATATATATATATATATATATATATATATATATATATATATATATATATATATATATATATATATATATATATATATATATATATATATATATATACATACTTCAATATAAGATTAATTTTTTTACTATTGTTTATTATATTATAAAAATTTCAAGCACATTAATAAATAAAATATATAAATACATAAATAGTATATTTATTTTTGGGTTTTTATTTCTTATCAACTTTGTTGTGTATGGTTAGGATTTTTTATTTCTTATCAACTTTGTTGTGTGTGGTTAGGATCAAGCTTTTGTATTCAAACAACTTAATTAAATCAACTGTTTCAAACACACATTCATACATATCAACGAAAAAGAAAAAACCACAACAGAACTTTTAACAACAGAAGAACAATACAGTAGGGTGGCACTGTACACAATTAATCGTTGTTAGTTTTCTCATACAAAATTAGTATACAAATCCTAACCAACCCCACCCAAACCCCAGCCAAACCCCCGCCCAAACCCCACCCAAACCTCAACCAAACCCAGGCAAGCCAAGACAAGCCAAGTCGTGCCAGGCCGGAGCAGAATCTCATTACTCACACACAATTTCAAAAAATTTCTAGTATATAAGTACCACCCTATTTTTGCTCCCTGCTCCTGTTTCCAGAACTCTCACCAATACCCTACTGATGTTTTTTTCAATTTGTAGTGTGAGTATGGGGGGCGTGAGAATTTCTGTCTGTCTGTGGGAATTTCTATATGTCTGAATGTGTGAATTTGAGTCTGTCCATGATTTGGAGGTATGTTGTTAAAATAGTTTGAATTGTTTTTGTATGCGACATGTGATGTACATATATAGTATAAAATATTCTTATGTATGTGGCCTTCACTATTTTTTATATGTTTATGCTAAAATCCGTTTGATTACATCTGTGTTTTATAATACTGTGGACGATGAAATTTTTTTATTTTGTCAAGCTTATCTTTGTTCTATGTATGTTAAATTCAGTTTGTTTATATTTAAAGTTTTAAAATGTTTTGTTTCTATTTATTTAAGCATGTCCGTCTATTTTTGACTCAACGTCAGTCGGTTGGTAAACGGTTTGTAAATTTTCATTATGTGGTTCTGGAAGTGTGAGAGGGGAAGAGGAGCTGTGTAAAGTGCTACTAAATGTGCTGATTACGTAATCGCATGGGTATGAAATTTGACAATATGTGTACATATCTGCATATTTACATATCTGCATATTTATTTGATGTATGCATGTACATACATCCATACAAATAAGTGTTTGCTTTATGTTTGCATTATTTTTTTTCAAGTGAGAACTTTTGTTTTTGTTGCAAAATATTTTGTTGCAAAATATTCGCATGATCGTTTGGATTTGTAGTTGTGTGTAGCTAATAAATATGCTGATATATTTTATTTGAAATTTGAAACATGTACTATTTTGTTTGCAGATGTTTTTTTATGTACAAGTGCATTTCAGTTGTTCAATATTTTGGGACCATAGTATTGATAACCAGAGTTTTTGAATAGGGTTAATGAACTTGTGATAGATATTTTGATTTCTTTATTTTAATGTAACAATTGTAGATAGATGTTAAGGTGACATTATTATTTTACGGGGTTTTGTCTGTCCGACTATTGCTTCGTTGGTGAGACGAAGGTGCCGTTATGTCACCTTCGTTTATTTATTTAAGAAACAGTGTTTCGTATTGCTAGACAAAGGAATTTGAATTTCACAATACAGAGTATACATTTTATTATATGTTATGTTTGTGTATGAGTATTACTTCATCACTTTTTTGTAGGTGTGTGTTGGGTTGAGTGTGTGTATACGATATATGTCTGTTGAGATCGATCTAGTATCTATGTATATAAATTTTTCTATATTGTAGTTTGTTGTTTATGTATGTATGTATGTATGTATATAAATTTATTTTTGAGGTTGTACATATTCATTTTTCTTTTAAAATTTTCTAAATTCTGCTGACTTGGATATTTTTGTTTATCATTTGAACTGTGCAGATAAAGGTTGTATAGTGTTGAGCTTATAGTGGTAGTTGATCAGCATGTACATCACTAATTTTTTTTATCACTTTGTGTGATTGTTTTGCAATGAGCTCAACACGAGGACCAGAAGATTAATTTTTTTAGGGGGGAAGTCATGGAAGGTTTTCATGACTCAGGAAATTTATTTTAGTATTCGGCGGTTATATTTTTGAGGGCGAAAGGTCTATCAATATACTTATTACATGGTAGTTGTTCTTTAATTTGAATGCTTATACCTATACATGGAAGACAGGAAAATTAATTATTTCTATCACTTTTACATCCGATATTTTTAATAATTTTAATGAGTTTATTTGATATACAAAGATATTTCTTAACATTAAATATTTTATCAAGTAGGGATTTTATAAGTTAACTTTTCTCTTGACCGCTGGAAAGTAGTAGATTTTATTAGTTTGCTGTGATCGATAGATAATCTTTGTATTGATGTGTTCTATTGTTTGAGTTTTGTTTTATTTTTCTGAAGCGTGTCATTGAACGTGCATATGTATGTATATTACTTAATAATACATACATTTTCTTATACTGATTTGCTAAACAAGGTTAGTTAGTTTTTTTTTTGATGTGCAGAGTAAAGCTGGTTGTTTTAAAACACCAACGTTTAATAAAACATTCTAAAAATATGAAAGAAGCAAGTGTTTATTATATAGATTGTGATGATTACATGTTTGAAAAATTTTGATACAAATAAATGCAAAATCTAAGATGAAAGTAATTATTTAGGCTTTCTAGTTCAATTATTTGAATTAATGTAAATTCAAATTATTATTATGAATGAGATTCTGTAAAATCTGTTGACTAATTCCATACCGAAACTGAATATACAAATACGTACTATTTTTAAAACTCATATTACTACACATATCCTTGAAAATTCAATTTAATTGTAGATATATTTCGGAATATTATTACTCGATATCTTTTTGAATATTATTAAATTGCAGGTTGATATAAAGTCAACTACCAAAATATTCCCATTAGATTCATGTACTTAATTCAATACCATAATGGGATTGTCTTAATAAAAACATAAGGGGGAACTTAAAAAAGTAAATATATAGGCCTTTTATAGTATACATGTACAGATTTCGATTGTATTTAGGAATCAGTGAATATACCTAATAAGCTGATCTGATAACTAATAAGCTGATCTGATACCTAATAACCTGATCTGATAACCTGATCAGGTACCTAATAAGCTGATCTGATACCTAATAACCTGATCTGATAACCTGATCAGGTTATTATGTATCAGATCAGCTTATTAGGTATCAGATCAGGTTATCAGATCAGCTTATTAGGTACCTGATCAGGTTATCAGATCAGGTTATTAGGTATCAGATCAGCTTATTAGGTATCAGATCAGCTTATTAGGTATCAGATCAGCTTATTAGGTATCAGATCAGCTTATTAGGTATCAGATCAGCTTATTAGTATCTGATCAGGTTATTAGGTATCAGATCAGCTTATTAAGTATCAGATCAGCTTATTAGGTACCTGACCAGGTTATCAGATCAGGTTATTAGGTACCAGATCAGCTTATTAGGTATTAGATCAGCTTATTAGGTATCTCATCAGGTTACCAGATCAGGTTATTAGGTATCAGATCAGCTTATTAGGTACCTGATCAGGTTATCAGATCAGGTTATTAGGTATCAGATCAGCATATTAGGTACCTGATCAGGTTATCAGATCAGGTTATTAGGTATCAGATCAGCTTATTAGGTATCAGATCAGCTTATTAGGTATCAGATCAGCTTATTAGGTATCTGATCAGGTTATCAGATCAGGTTATCAGATCGGGTTATTAGGTATCAGATCAGCTTATTAGGTATCATATCAGCTTATTAGGTATCAGATCAGCTTATTAGGTATCAGATCAGATCAGCTTATTAGGTAGATAATTAGATCAAGTATAGTTGATATTTCAAGAGCTATGTAGATGTATTATGGTTAAAACCAGATTATATACTAAAGTTTTTCTTTTATGTAGAGCAATTTTTATTGTTATGAAATAATCGAATAATTTTCTGTAGCGCCCATTGTTTAATTCATTATCTTTGCTTATCATCAAAAATCCATATTTATCCTTCCAGCACAATCGACAAATTTCATGAAACTTTGCATAACTCATATCGCTAGCAACATGATCCCTATAAACATGTTTCATATTTGTCTCATCTTGTTTAAACATTATAATCATATTCGCATTGTCTCTTATTAAATGCTTGGGAATTCTGGTATAAGTTTGGCACAAGTAGAATGAATCAACATCCTTCTGTCGTCCCATACAAAAATAAGCTCGTATATATACTGCTTCTTACATGCAACATCATCAAATATCATAATTGAATTAGTTTTAGCTTTGTCAGGGGGAATAACTGATTCATATATATATATATATATATATATATATATATATATATATATATATATATATATATATATATATATATATATATATATATATATATATATATATATATATATATATATATATATATATATATATATATATATATATATATATATATATATATATATATATATATATATATATATATATATATATATATATATATATATATATATATATATATATATATATATATATATATATATATATCACAAAACTCTTGAATACATTTTTATTTATTTATTTATAATTTACTATACAGAATTAATTTTTTATTTTTTTTTATTCCCAAATGGGATATTGAGCATTTTGAATCAAAAATTCGTCCATCTCACTTTCAAGGATTAAGCTTTGTTCACCATCTCTGCATAGTTGAAATATTCCATTCGAGAGATCCTTAATTGCATCATCTGTCAGAGTATTATATCTTTTAGGTAGAAACATTATATTTTTTTCCATCTCAAATCTTAGTGTTGGTCCATATTTTGTTGTTACCCGTGTTATATTTTGAACAGTATATTTAGCAGCTACATCTAGATCCTTTATGTGAATTAAACTTTTGTTGTTTAGAGAATTAAATTTTGTTATTAAGTTTTTTGAGGAGCTCATTTTCTAAATAGATCTTGTCACTTTGAATCTTTAATTGAAATTGATCTTGAAAGTAGTGATGATGAGTCCAATAAGCCTAACCGAACATATTTGTTCCGAAATAATGAATATGGGTATGTGAGGAGATCATTATAGATAGAGAGGGAGAGAGATAGTGATAAGGAGGTCTATTAATATGAATCTTTCCTTATATATTTGTCGGAAAATCGAAAAGGGAATAAGAGAACGAAAGAACAATAATACATAATTTTACCCACTTTGTAGCTAAATATTTAGGGAAAAATTTGCAGTATCCACGATTCCTTTGAAAAAGTAAGCAGCAACAAAATTTATACGGAATATTAACAAAATGAGTCAAATAAGAAGGAGTCTAAATAAATTCATATCAGATTTTGATAACTTTAGACTATACGATCAGTGGGAAATGATCATATTTTTCCAAAATATGCTGGACGAGAATGATGAATTTGATATTATGGAAGACGAAGGCAACACAGAAGGACATTTCAAATGCTGTCCCTGGTACGATCCGAATTGTGAGGAAGGACCTGATACTTGTAGGTGCTCGATATACTTTCTACGGAAAGGTATATTAGAAAATTTAATGGAATCGTATTATGCAATGTTTCAACCATTATAATTAAATTTATTAAATAAAATAAAAATAAAATATTCATTGTTTTGTATTTTTCTAAAGGATAATTAGGAATCATCTTTTCCTTAGGAATATAACAGAAATTTGTTGGTTAAAAATTTATTGAATAACTTATCAGATTATCAAAACTTTTTTGACTTTGTAAAATGTTTAAAGAAAAAACTTGATATAATTTCATAATGTTGTGAAATTCAAATTCAAGAAATATACAAATCAAGATTATGCAGGATCTAAGAGTGCAGTTAAACTTATAAACAAACAAAAATTTGCAAGTAAGCAAAAAGACTTGAGAAGAATGGTGTTGATCCAACAAGAATTTTTGCTCTGCTAGCAGAGCAGTTGCTCATGCTCAGACAACGTCAACGTTTTTTCTATTCGATGACGTCAGGGCTGCCTATAGGCAGCCGCTAAAGCACACAAATTTTTAGCTATATTCTTTCATTCGCACACACTATTTCAAAATCTTTTTCCGACGGCATTCTTTAATAAGAAATTTTTGGTAAAATGAATTTTTATCTAATAATAGTCGATGGCGGATATTGAAACTAATATTCTTCCTTAACCTATTCAATTACCCTAGAGGTCAACTCTTCAAATGAGAAAAAATTATCTTGATGGTATTTTAAGACTAATCTAATAACAATTAAGTTATTAAATTTCTATGGGTCTAATCTAATATGTATCCAAATGTTTGTAAATGATGTAAGCTTCCCTTACATCACCTAAATTAAAATTTTATGAATCTTCAACCAATGAAGAATGGAATATGGTAGGTAATAACATATACCATAGCCATACAAGTTGTTTACAACTAAATAACTTAGATAATTTGATTTATTTGTAAACTTCTGTGTTACATCATAGTATTACATTTTAATGTAGTACATACTTTTCCAACATATTCATAATCATCCTTACTATAAGACTAATTAGTAATCATTTCTTCGAAACTAATGCAGATGGTTACACGAGGAGATGTTTGGTATATTCACTGATTCCTAAATACAATCGAAATCTGTACATATATACTATAAAAGGACTATATATTTGCTTTTTTAAGTTCTAGCTTTATGTTTTTTTAAGACTATCCCATTATGGTATTGAATTATGTACATGAATCTAATGGGAATATTTTGGTAGTTGACTTTTTATCAACCTGCAATTTAATAATATTCAAAAAGATATCGAGTAATAATATTCCGAAATATATCTACAATTAAATTGAATTTTCAAGGATATGTGTAGTAATATGAATTTTAAAAATAGTACGTATTTGTATATTCAGTTTCGGTATGGAATTAGTCAACAGATTTTACAGAATATCATTCATAATAATAATTTGAATTTACATTAATTGAAATAATTGAACTAGAAAGCCTAAATAATTACTTTCATCTTAGATTTTGCATTTATTTGTATCAAAATTTTTCAAACATGTAATCATCACAATCTCTATAATAAACACTTGCTTCTTTCATATTTTTAGAATGTTTTATTAAACGCTGGTGTTTTAAAACAACCAGCTTTACTCTGCACATCAAAAATAAAAAACTAACCTTGTTTAGCAAATCAGTATAAGAAAAAGTATGTATTATTAAGTAATATACATACATATGTACGTTCAATGACACGCTTCAGAAAAATAAAACAAAACTCAAACAATAGAAAGATTATATATCGATCACAGCATACTAATAACATCTACTACTTTCCAGCGGTCAAGAGAAAAGTTAACTTATAAAATCCCTACCTGATAAAATATTTAATGTTAAGAAATATCTTTGTATATCAAATAAACTCATTAAAATTATTAAAAATATCGGATGTAAAAGTGATAGAAATAATTAATGTTCCTGTCTTCCATGTATAGGTATAAGCATTCAAATTAAAGAACAACAACCATGTAATAAGTATATTGATAGACCTTTCGCCCTCAAAAATATAACCGCCGAATACTAAAATAAATTTCCTGAGTCATGAAAACCTTGACTTCCCCCTAAAAAAAATTAGTCTCCTGGTCCTCGTGTAGAGCTCATTGCATAACAATCACACAAAGTGATAAAAAAATAGTGATGTACATGCACATCAACTACCACTATAAGCTCAAGACTATACAATCTTTATCTGCACAGTTCAAATGATAAACAAAAATATCCAAGTCAGCAGAATTAAGAATATGTACATACAAAATTTTAAAAGAAAAATGAATATGTATAACCTCAAAAATAAATTTATATACATACATACATAAACAACAACCTACAAAATAGCAAAATTTATATACATAGATACTAGATCGATCACAACAGACATATGTCGTATACACACACTCAACCCCACATACACCTACAAAAAAGTGATGAAGTAATACTCATACACAAACATAACATATAATAAAATTTATACTATGTGTTGTGAAATTCAAATTCCTTTGTCTAGCAATACGAAACACTGTTTCTTAAATAAATAAACGATGGTGCCATAACGACACCTTCGTCTCACCAACGAAGCAATAGTCGGACAGACAAACCCCATAAAATAATAATGTCACCTTAACATCTATGTACAATTGTTACATTAAAATATAGAAATCAAAATATCCATCACAAGTTCATTAACCCTATTCAAAAACTCTGGTTATCAATACTATGGTCCCAAAATATTGAACAACTGAAATGCACTTGTACATAAAAAAACCTCTGCAAACAAGATACATATTTCAAATTTCAAATAAAATATATCAGCATATTTATTAGCTATACACAACTACAAATCCAAACGATCATGCGAATATTTTGCAGCAAAAAAACAAAAGTTCTCACTTGAAAAAATTAATACAAACATAGAGAAAACACTTATTTGTATGTATGTACATGCATACATCAAATAAATAAGTATGTACACATATTGTCAAATTTCATACCTATGCGATTGCGTACTCAGAATATTTAGTAGAACTTAACACAGCTCCTCCTCCCCTCTGACACTTCCATAACCACATAATGAAAATATACAAACCGTTCACCAACCGACTGACGTTGAGTCAAAAATGGAGGGACACGCTTAAATAAATAGAAACAAAACATTTTAAAACTTTAAATATAAACAAATTGAATTTAGCATACATAGAACAAAGATAAGCTTGACAAAAAAAAAAGTTCATCGTCCACAGTATTATAAAACACTGATCTAATTAAACGGATTTTAGCATAAACATACAAAAAATATGGAAGGTCACATACATGAGAACATTTTATACTACATATGTATGTACATCACATGTCGCCCACAAAAACAATTAAAACTATTTTAACAACATACCTCCAAATCATGGACAGACTCAAATTCCTACATTCAGACATATTTAAATTCCCACAGACAAACAGAAATTCTCACGCCCCCATACTTACACTAACAAATTTGAAAAAACATCAAGCTATGAACATCTCACATACACAAATATATATTCTCACGGACAGACATCAATCCACATGTAGAAATATGATGAAATTCATATACATAGCAACAGCAAGAATTCGCACGAACAGCACAAAATCAAGGACAACACATTGTAAAATTCAAATTGCGTTATATTGTGAAATTCAAATTTGACCTATCAAACACAAAAATAATAAAAGAGAAATGTAATATGTACATACATCCAGCCATAAAAAAACCTCACATATACCTACATATATAAACAAGAACTCACAAACAACAAAATTTATACAGATACTAGATCGATCACAACGTACATACATCACATAGACACACTTACACAACACAGACACAGCCATACACATTTATCTTTTTTTCCCCACGTATATCAAATTAAACTTTTGTTTATTTAATAATTAAAATTTCAAATTTTAATTACCCAAATTTTAAAACTTCGGCAAAACTTCAAAGGAATATTTTGAGTGAATTTTGTGCAATGTCGGCCTACTGTGGGGTAGAATGTTCAAAGAAATACACAAGATGGATAGACATCAATCCACTTACAGACTCTTAATTAAAACACAACCTCTAACCAATCCCCACCAACAAACAAAAATTAGGATGATGACTCATTCTCCAACACATCTACCTGTATAAACAAAAACACCAACAAGATTAAGCATGCATATTTAACGTAAACAAACATTTCAGACCATCTGTCATACTAAGCAACACAGCTACAAATCCAAACGATCATGCGATTATTTGATGCAAAAAACAAATACCCCCACTTGACATTAAAAAAAAATATTATAAATAAAAAGCAAACGCTTATTGTATGTACGTATGTATATGCATACATATTAATTGGAACTTAACACTCCCCCTCTAACACTTCCATAATCACATTCTTAACACCCCCGTCTAACACTTCCATAACCACATTCTGCAAATATACAAACCCTCCACCAGTCAATTGGTGGACGGACATGCTTAAATAAACACAACTACATTTTAAATGTAAACACAAGCACGACAAAAAATTATCAAGAACAAAAAAATAATAATAGCCACACAATAAACCCCGTAGGAATCCAAGTCGACTTTTTATCTACAAGTTGTCTACCCTCTTTATTTCCACATATAATCTAAAACAGTACCCAAACTCTCAATATGACCCCATAAGAACCACATTGTCTATACTAAACCAATACTTTCAAGCTCCAAACTCACTACCCAATGTCTCAATATCACCCCATTAGAACGATATTGTCTATACTAAGCCAATACTTTGAAGCTCCAAACTCACTACCCAATGTCGCAATATCACCCCATTAGAACAAAACCCTAAATTTCTATAACACCAAAAAGCATTACCCACACTATAATTATTCACAATCTCTACTATACACATTTTGCCTACAGGGCACTTTCATTTTTTTTCACCACGGGTATCAAATTACACATTTGTTTATTTAACAATTAAAATTTCAAATTTTAATTATCCAAATTTTAAAATTTTAATTTTGGTCATACACCCAGTTCCCTACTACTCATTCCGGGGGCATTGAAAGGATTGCCTTTCAAGGATTAAGTAATAGTGCAAGGTTATGAATGTGCTACCCTTATATTTCCATCTTTACCGGGATATGTTGCTACAATGCGACACAATGCCCATTTCAGTGGTGAAACGTTGTCTTCATGAACCAGTACCAAAGAGTTTATGTGAAGATTGGGCTGTGTGTGAGACCATCGATTTTTCTGAATTAACTCGTTTAAAAAGTCGGTTGACCATTTCTTCCAGAATTGTTGTTTTGCTGCCGTAATTCGTTTCCACCTTTCGATTTGACTTATTTCTTGACATTCAATATTTCGTTCCAGTAAAGAATTCAGAGGACCACCAATTAACAGTCGTTGGGGTCACTGCATAGTGCTGATATTGGCCTTGAATTTGTTATGGCCTCGATCTCTATGAGGCTTGTCGAGAGCTCTTCATACGTCATCTTTGCGTTTGCTAACGTTCGGTAAAGGTAACCCTTTGCTGACTTTACAGCCGCTATGTTGAAAAGACATCAGTAAATAATCTTTTGAGATCATTTACATGTATACATTGAAACACAAATGAACGATTATCTGGACAATGGCCGAAATAAAAAAGAAATAGTTTTTCTCGTGTTCTACACATCCTAATTGCCTTAACAAAATGCAATACAAGCTTTAAACCAGGGACTGAAACCGAACCTGAACCCAAACGGGTTCAGGTTCGCTGTTTATAAAGACTTTGAACCCGAACCCGTTGAACCCAAAAATTCAGCAAGGTTCGGGTTCAAAAATATAAAAAGAAAATTATTTAATAAAGAATAATAAAAAAACATTACATTTCTTGAATGCAAAAAAAAATTAAAAACAAAATTAAAATAAAATAACGACCAAAGCAAACCAGGTGGCAGCACCACGAAAGCTGACCATTTTTTTTGCAATTTTTAAAAGTGCCGAATGGTTGTCAAAATTTTTTGCTTCTTCTTGTTCTGGGTATTTCTAATAATTTTTTATTTGAATTATATTTTCTTATGTCAATGCGGTCGGTACGTACGCTACAAAATTCAAAAAAGTTTTTTTGAAAGCTAAATAAGTTAAATTTAATTACATTAAAAAAAGAATATACGGCCCTGTTCGTAAACCGAATGCGAGTAAATTTTTCGGTTTCTGAAAATAAATAATGCCCCCATTGATGTATTTTAAATCGTATATAGTAAATTTATTACAGATATGATATTTTAAGTTCTAAAAAAAGAAATTGCACAAAATTATGAAAAAGTTTGCTATGAGTGGATTTAATTTTTCTAAATCGAGCGTTTTTAAAACGAATTGATTTACAGAACAGGCAGGATAGTGTTTAAACGTAAAAACGTGAATGTAAAATTGATTTATGTATTTTATTATTAAGCAAAATAATTGCGCGCGTTTAAATTTTGGTTTTAAGCCCGAATCCGAACCCAAACCTGAACTTTTTCCTTTGATTAACCCGAAACCGAACCTGAACCCATTTTTTCACTACTTTAAACTAGGGATGTAACCGATACAGATATATCGGCGATACATCAGATTTACCGATACATCGGTATCGGCGATATTTTACTGTCGATACGACGATACTTTTTAAATTTTTTTAGAGTTTAGAGTTTATTTTTTAACAAATAATTTATTTTTGTTAATTTTACTATAAATTAAATTCAATTAGTTGTTTTTTAAATCTTATTAATAACAAATATAAATATTAATAATATTTTACGCTGTTATTTTGTGAAAAGCATAATTTGTTTTTTGTTAATTTTATCATGAACTCGAACTCAATTCATTGTTTTTTAAATCTTATTCCCAGAAAAAAAGGCACTCCAAAGAAGTCATGAAAATGTAGAATTCGCGATCCGAAAAATTGCATATTTGAATTATTTCTAATTAATTTTATATCCTTGTCATTGCAGGAAGTTCTCTTTTTCGATTACCAATCGCTGAATTGGAAGCGATGGTAGGAAAAATTTCTTTTTCGGTGTTCTATAATGACGTTTCATCAAGGAAAATGGATGAAAAATTACCCATTTTCGCAACTTGTTTCTTTTTATGCGAACTTAAACGCAAAGCTGTGTTGTCATGCAAATTTAAGTGAATATATATAAACTTTGTGACGCGCAAAAGTCGCTACGCTCGTTTTTGCGCACATATGTACTTACATATTTATGTTTGTAAACTAATTATATTAATTCGATTTACATAAATATGCATATTTGCTATTTTAATTGAGTGTCATGCGTGCAGCGTACCTAATGTAAGACAGATATTCATATATAAATAACTTAAATTTGTTAATTATCTTAATAATGAAGTTTGGAAGATTTTCAATTGTTACTTTATATACATACATACATATTTATTTATTATGCTAACGCCAACGGTTCTTTTATTATTTTTGTAAATTCTTTTTATGGTGAATATTAAATATATTGATTGATCATAATATAAGAAGAGAGACAGAGAAACACACCAAAATCAAAAACAATAAGAACAGAAAAAAACACTTACTCTCATTTTAATATTAATGCCTGTATGCTGTGGATAAGTATAAAAGGCGAATCATTGTTTAACAAGGGGACAGTTTGTTTGCTGCTGGCATGGAGATAAGTCGTAGAACTTAGTAGTCTGTAAAATTAAAATAATTTTCGGTTGGCTTTATTTGCATTGGGAAAGCCACTGCTAATAAGTTTGTGGTACCTAACTGAGTGCAGATCTCTTCCTGGTATTACAGACACAGAGCAGTGGTACTCTGAAGCCATCTTAAATTAAACACCAGTTAGCTAACAAGTTGCCTAGAAATGAGATGGTATTGTACCTATCAAGAACTTGGTCCTTATTTTGATCTCAGTACTTTTTACGGCCGACATTTTTGGATAGGAACTTGGCCTTATTTTCACATTTATGTTTTTGTGCGGATCTCACTTCTTTTTTCTAAGTTATTTTTGTATAAATATTAAATCAAATGGTAATGCACCCCATTTTTCTGGTTAATTGCTCGCCAAGACCTACCCGCATACTAAATTTAAGCTCTTTAGCTATAGTGGAAGTGCCCCATACAAAAACGGGCAGCCTAGACCCTCTGGGTTGAAAAGTCCCCCTCTTCAGATTTTTATGGTTAATTGTTCGCCAAGACCTACCTGCATATCAAATTTCATCTTTCTAGCTATACTGGAAGTCCCCCATACAAAAAGCGGGCACCCTGGTCCCTCCCGGGTGAAAAGTCCCCCTTTTAAAATTTTCCTAGTTAATTGCTCGCCAAGACCTACATGCATACCAAATTTCAGCACTTTAGCTATAGTGAAAGTGACCCATACAAAAGCGGGCACCCCAGTCCCTCCGGGGTGAAAAGTCCTCCTTTTCAGATTTTTATGATTAATTGTTCGCAAGAATTACCTGCATACCAAATTTTAGCTTTGTAGCGATACGGGAAGTGCCACATACAAAAAGCGGGCAGCCTGTTCCTCCCGGGTGCAAAGTCCCCCTTTTCAAAATTTTCCCAAAGCAAAAACTTCTCTAAGCTATGCATTTACATAGCGTACTATTTTAAATGATCAACTGTTTTCATTAATAAAATATATAAAACAGCAATAAAACTTGATTTTTAAAATTTTTTCCAGACAAAAATTCACAAGGTTTTCGATTAACTCGAATAATTTTTAAATGAAAAAGTTACTCGAACGAAATAAAAGCTTTAATTGTTTGTTCGAGTAATTTTAAAACTTTAATTTCGATTAATTGGTTAATCGAACAATTGAAAACTCGATTAAAATGAATTCCCTAATCACGATATAAATTGAACTAGCCTGAAATTGAAGTTGGCATTGGATGTTCAGAGGAATAAGAATTATGTATTTAGTAGGGAGGTAACGACACTCCATTTTGCCGATCTGATACCGATACTTAAAAATAAATATCGCTAATACCGATTCCGATACGAATATTGAAATTGAGTTGAAGTTTAGATTAACAAAACTCAAGAAGAGCAATTTTTTTTTTTTGTAATTAGTCTATGAATTTACAATTCTTACAGACTATTTAAACATGCATACAAATGTAATTAATTAATTATGTATATTATAAGAAATCAGTTATTTAAAGAATATATAATATTACGCTTTATTACGTTATTACTTGAAGAAAAATCAACATAGCAATAAAGTTTATTGAAATCCCTGCAACTTCTATTAAAGGGATCTGAATTTGCATAATTTGATCTAAAAGCTTTAATTGACAGTGGATAGTAGTGTCGTGTAGGGCGCTGAGGAACATGAAAAGATAAGTTACCAATAAAAAATCCGAACAGATATTACCATTAATTATGTTTAAAACAAAAATTACATTTAAAAATTAAGGATGGTAATTTAATAAGTGCAAGTCTAGCATTATAGGAAGGGAGAATCAGAGGATTCCGTTGTAATCTACGAAGGCAAAATATTAAGAACTTTTTTTGTACAGATTCAATAGCGTTAATATAAATTTGATATGTAGGATCCCATATTATTGAGAAATATTCCAGAACAGGACGAACAAGTGATGTAAATAATTGCTTAGTAATGTAAGGATCTTCAAACTCCTTAGCCCAACGTTTGATGAATCCAAGCAGACTTCTTGCTTTGTTTACAATTAATGTAATATGTTGAATGAAATTAAGTTTAGGATCAAGTAAAATTCCAAGATCAGTGAAAGTGTATACCTTATCCAACTCATAACTACCCAAGCTGTATTTAACATTTAAATGGTTTTTTCTGAAGAAACACATATGCTTGCATTTTTCAAAATTTAGTTTCATTAAATTTAAGTTACACCAAGAATACAAGGAGTCTTCTTGAAGAATTTATGATCCGTGTAGTTGTTGTAGGTATAGAATATTTTAACATCATCGGCGTACATTAATATAGAGGATTATTTGATTATGTTAGGTAAATCATTAATAAATAAAGAAAAGTGTAGAGGTCCAAGATGGCTTCCTTGGGGAACACCAGATGTAACGGGAATCGGTTTAGGTGCAACAATTTTAAAATAAACATTTTGCTTTCTATTTGTAAGATATGAGTTTATCCAATTTAAGCAATTTTTTGTAAATCCCATCATGTGAAGCTTTTTCATTAGAAGTTTATGATTAACCTTATCAAACGCTTTACTGAAGTCCGTATACACTACGTCAGTTTGTTTTTTATTAACAAATCCACGAATAAATATAGTTGTGAATTCCATGAAGTTAGTTACTGTTGAGCAGCCTTTGCGAAAACCATGTTGACAAGGAGATAATAGGGATGAAATGTGATGGCAAATATCATCGCTGACAAGTTTTTTAAAAAGTTTTGGTATACTACTCAATTTGGCGATTCCCCTGTAATTACAGATATAATTTTTGTTGCCAGATTTAAAGAGTGGGATAATGAATGAATCCTTCCATATTACTGGGAAGAAGCCCAACTTATTGACAAGTTAAACAATAGCGTAAGAGGAACTACCAAAACATCAGCACATTTAATAAGAAGGCAGCTCGGTAAGTTATTAGGTCCACTTTTGTACGAAAATTTCAGTTTTTTTAGACAGCTGAGAACAGAAGATTCATCCAAAAATGGGATTAAAATTGGTTGATTTCGTGGTTCGAAGCAAGATTGTGGATCTAAGTCAAGAAATTGAACATCAGCATAGGTAGTTGAAAAGAAATCCGCAAACAAATTACTAATTTCCAGATCATCATCAGATTCGCGATCATTAAACTTCATGACAGGTGGAAAAGAAGTGGATTTCCTTTTTAAATTTACAAAGTTGTAAAAAGCTCTCGGTTGTGTTTTAAACTTGTTTCTAATTTTGTTGAGATTGCAGTTATAGCAGTTCTGATTTAAATTATTATATTCAGCACAAGCAGCAGAGTATTTGGCGAAGTCTAGAGACGATCCTGATTTCTTGAATATTTTATAGAATTTATTCTTCTTATTTTTAATTTTAGAAAGAAGCTTAGAGTTTAATGGTAGACCAGAGGGACTAGATGCGATTTGTTTTGGAATACATTGATATTATACAAAATTACAGTGTAAGAGATTATTAATATTGAAAACAGATATTAACCCAGAATAAAAAATTGGAAGTAATTTTTAAGGAACTACATTTTCATTGCTTCCAAAGAATCTATATTAAAAGCAAGTAAAAATTTTTAATTCCTTCCATGCTTTTTAAAAAATCGATTTTTTAAAGGACATTGATCAGCTAATATTCTTCTAAAATTTAATAGCTTAATCATTAAAAGTCTTCTAAAAGTTTATATTCCTTCACTTAAATTAACATGACAACACAGTTTTGTGTTTAAATTCGCACAAAAAGAAACAAGTTGTGAAAATGGGTATTTTTTATCCTTTTTCCTTGAGGAAAAATCATTATAGAAAACCGAAATAAAAATTTGTCCTAGAATCGCTTCCAATTCGGTGATTGGTAATCGAAAAATAGAACTTCTTGCAATGACAAAGATATGTAAAACTAAGTAGAAATTATCCAAATTTGCAATACTTCCGGATCGCGAATTCTACATTTTCATCACTTCTTTTGAGTGTTTATTTTTGCTGGGAATAAGATTTTTTTACAAAATAACAGCGTAAACTATTATTAATTTTTTAAATTGATATTAATAAGATTTAGAAAATAACGAAACGAATTTAGTTCATATGGTAAAATTATTAAAAAATAACTCTGAAAAAAGTTTTAAAAGTATCGTCGTATCGACAGCAAAATATCGCCGATACCGATATATCGGAAAATCTGAAGTAACGCCGATATATAGGTATCGGTTATATTCATACTAGCGATGAAAATTTGTTATATATCAATAGCCCTATCGTCCCTACCATGTCCCACTATCGAATGTACAAAATTCGCTTATCAGATATGTGATATGTGTCCGTGGATTTAAAACTCAATAACAAATATTTTAAAACTTGCACATTTAGGAAGGCGTAGACTTCACAATTGAAGGGTTTTTTGGTAGGGTCGATATGTTAACATCACGAAATGGATTTTGTGTTATTTTTCAGGAAACGCAGAAAAAAATATAGATCGCTAAAAAAGCATTCCTATCCTTAAAATAAAAAAAACCGAAATTAGTTAATATTATATATGGCTAGTAACGCTTTCAGTCTAAGGGACTGAGAAGCAAAGGGCTTCAAGTGCAAAAAGAGTAATTAAGCTTCAAAGTTTTTTTGCTAATATGCATTTCATAATTAATTTTTTTGGCTTTGTAATACATACGGTTTCTTGAGATTATCATGCAGTTCCTAATTTTTTAAAGTGATAGATATTAGTATTAAGTGTTGGTTACTGCAACTAATTTTTTTAGTTTTGACACTTATACCCACCCCTTGGCTTCTCAGACACTCAATTAGTTGTTAGTTTTACTACACAGTGAAATGAAATACTGACAATTTGTTTCAAATTAGAAGTACAAAATGCTTATGTAACAGCTATGTATACATAGGTTCATACATATATGGCTAAATCAAATAAAGACTATTATTTAGACGTAACAAAATACGCAGAGGACTTAAACAAATTTTATTTTTATTGAAATATTATAAAAATATTTGTTTGAGGACAAAATTGGGGATTGTTACTTTTGCAATGGGGATTTTTGGGGACATCATTCTTTAAATTGGAGACATGAGGCAAAACTTTTCTGGCAGCACTGAATGACAGAGTTATGCCTGTGCAATGATAAACAAAAAAAAAAATACAGACGAATTGATAACATCCTTCTTTTTTGAATTCGGTTAAACAAAAGATTGCTCTTTATAGCACCCAATCTTTTTTAATTTTGTAATTAGAGGCTCTACTTAAAACTCTGGTGGCAGTAAGACAACTGAACTCGGATAAACAATTTAGTTCTACTCCTGTCTATCACATATCAAAAAATCAACAATATCGGGGAACTTTTTCTATTTACTTTTAGCCAGCTAAAAGTGAAAAAAGTCACAGTGTGCGGTGCCCGAGAAACTCACTACAAAGAGTGTAAGAAACCATAATTTTATTCAGTTGTATTACAGTCTAACCAGACGCGTCAACTTTGACAGTATAAAATTGCCCAAATCAAGTTTTTATGTCGGCCAGTTGGGAAAGAGACAACAATTACGTGTTGTTGTTTCATTTTATTCAATTAAAAGTGTTGCTCATTTTACAAATGTATGCGTAAAACAAACAAAAGGAAACACTAATACTTTCTTATTTCTCTATTGTGATACTAGCCACGTCGGCTGAGACGGCAATATCTTCCAGCTCGTGTCGCATCTGGTTAGACTGTGGTTGTATGCTAGATTTCAAACAAGCAGGTCGCCGTCGCTTGTTTTATGATAAAACAAAAACAAAACACATAGTTGAGACTGAAAAGAAAAAATTGATCTCAACTGAGTAGTTTCATGTCTCTTCTTTTTTCAGCATTTGCAAAAACCATGACACATTCTCATTTTAAGTGTTTCTTTTTGTGATGGCTTCTGATCTACAGCATGGTCGGTCATACTTGGCTCGTATATGTGTACAGCCGAATGAAAACCAATGTACTCACTAAAGAGTAAAAAATAAACAACAATTTCATTCAGGTGTATGAAAGCTTGTTGGTTTTTTACGTTGTTGTTTTTTTCTTTTTAATAGGCACACAGTGGAATACTACTAACACATACTCATAAGCACTGATACTAAATTAAGAACTCATTTCTCTCGATGGCCAGCACTGATCTAAAGACTCTAAAAAAATGAATGAGCATTAACGCTATAACATTAACGAACTGTTTCACTCAGAACTCTTCAGTAACAAACTTGTTTCAATTTACGTTTGATACTAATTGTATGAATTCCGACATCGCATTCTTTTTGCTATCATTATTGTTGTTATTATTTATGTGTATGTCGTCATTGGGCCTGTTTTTTTGCGACACAGAAAACTGGTTTTGTTCTTGTTTTTGGTGTTCGCGTCCTAAATAAAAGTCAAACAAAAATTCACTGATTCAGTAAAGAACGTTTACTGAAAATGAAATTTACTTTTAGACAAACTTTTGTGGTAATAATATATTCTGTGAATACATTTCCGATTCCGTCAAGAAGCAGTTTCCTGGGTTTGAATACACGGCCCCGACTTTTTATCATTCAGGTCAGGTTGCGCTTATGCTTGGCCCTGAAGTTAGTTGGCAAGTTATGACTGGAAGAAATCTTACGAGCTCGGGTTCTCTTTTGGCTCAACATACAGCGTTTGGCTGGTCCATATCCCGTCAATCACCAATTTAAATTTTTTGTTATTTTTTAATACAGTTCATGGATCTGTCAAAAACCATCACGCATGGGACCAGCTGTTGGATCTGTCATAAAAACCATTACTCAGTTGTGGGCCTGTTGTAAAAACCAATTTAAATTTATTTTATTTATTTCTAAAACCTTCAATTTATATTTTGTATTAACTTGTAATTAAAATACTCTATTAGGATCTAAATTCTACTCTTCTTTTTAACAACTTTGAATTTTTGTAGTATTTATTTGAATTCTAAAGCGTAAAACCGCTAACGGTCAAATAAAACTTGCTCCACCATCTACAAGAACGCATCTTGTTACATACTTACATAATTAAAAAAAATTTTATTTTATTTTGTATCTTTTCATCTGCCTTTACACGCAAACACGCTATAAATCCTTTTATAGATACGAGCAGCCTTCGCATTGTTCTCTTCCCTATAATGAACGGTTCCCCTTCATTTTACCGCGTAACTCTCGCGAGCTGTATTTACTACATTTACATACATCAAATTCTTGCTCATGCGGAATATCAGTTGATGTGTGGGATGGCTAAAACTGAGCTCTATATATCGCGACTGAAACAGTGTGTGAGATAGATTATAAGACTTTTCAAGACTTGTAAAATTTACAACAGAAAAGCTTGCTCTCAAATAATGGCAGCCCTTTCACCAGATCTTTGCCCACTCTCCTTACCTTTTTAAGCTCCGGAATCGATTTCGCAGAGTCGTTCGAGCTAAGAAGTTCTGTGCTTCAGAAATCCTCCACGATTAAAGGGTACTCATGCATACATAGTTGTATGATTTTTCTCAAAAGCAGTACATCTAAAACCTTGTTCTAGTCTCTCCACGCCTGCTTTTCAAGCAACCTTTGCCGCAAAATGCTTGTTCCAACAATGGCCGCAAATTTGCTGGAGCCAGCTATGCCTTTCGTAAGTAATTCACTAACTTTTACACAGAACATATCTCACAATGTTGCGCAAAAATACATCATCAATGGGTTGGAACGGTCATTCATGCCACCCCATGCTCCTCACATAAGCGGTATCTGACAATCTGTGGTGAAAATGTTTAAATGTAAAAGGAGTCGCAGGTGCCCATCGTTTTAATAATGAGGAAATCGCCACCTTACTAGCCGGAATTGAGGGAGTCTTAAATTCGAGACCGATGTCCGCTCTGTCTGTAAACCTTTCCAATCTTACCGCTTAGGGTACCAGTATATTTCTTGCGAGGCTATCCTATAATTCAACACCAAATCGCCTTACAATAGAAATCCGATTAACTCAAATCTTTTCACAAGCGGTATAAGTGAAGTTTGCCTCTCTCAAACTCGAGCTAGGCGACTTGGTTATCGTAACTGATGAATAGAGATTAGGAAGAATTGAAGCAGTTCATTACGGACCCGATAAAAAACGTCCGAGTAGTACACGTGCTAACCAATTAGCAAGTTGTCTTACCTGCCTTCAGGGACACACCAAGTTTAACACACGAAGCAGAATAATCCTTATTCTAAGTTCAATTTCATTGTTTCGTAACAAGAAATATATTATACCTACTTATTTCATATCAAATCAATCATTTATTTTAGTAATCATTTTTCATCAATTAACTTCACCTCATTTTATCAATTATGGGTGTTATCCTACTTACAGATCGCGGCATCAATAACCTAGAGACCTTGCTATACAGCAGTGTCAGATGTATCATCGATATCACCTCCTCCGGTTTTGTCTACATATCTTGAAGAACGCTATGAGGTTTATCGTTTAAATTGTCTGGCCCGTACGCACCGTGTACGCAACTGTACTAGCCGCGATAATTGTCTGAAATGTGGCATACTTCATCACACCTTCACCCTAGTCGTCATCCACGCGTACAAGCACCAAAAAGTTTCGTGCATGGACGTATTTGCTCAAATAGCAGCACAACGGCAAAGTCCAACAAGAATCGTCAGCACCGCAAGAAAACTGCCAAATGAAAGCACAAGAAATAGGCAGAGCCAATGACCGCAACTTAACCAAATCACCTAATATTAACCAAAGTCATACGGTCACTTTCAGCAATTTTATGCTCAACATCAAAGCCATTATCCTCTTCTTAACAACGTTATATTTTGCATTGCTGCAAGGAGTGGCGGCATGTTTATATAAACATAAAAAATTTACCTTTGTTTGTTGTTTCAAATGTCTATCCATGTATGTATCTTAAAATTACCTTTGTGTTACGAATTATTTGAATCTAAATTGAATTGAACTATTTGAATTTAAATGGTCACGCTAGTGATTAAAAACACTATGAAAAAAGCCATGTGTTATGGACCCCTAACTCTAAAAACATTCGAAATTTTAAATTCTATTGATTATTTTTTTCCTAAAATTTGGGATTTTTGAAGAGGCTACTCTCCACTGATTTTATCATAGATTTGAAAGGTATTGTCCAATTTTATTACAAAACCACTGAAAAACTTGAAATAAAATTATCTTTAAGCCGTACTAACATTATGAAAAATATATTTTTTATGCGAAATTTAAACAATTTTCTTTTATTTTTAAATTTATAGAAGATTTATTCTTTGACCATAAAGTAACATATACTAGAGGTAAAATAAGCTTTATTTTATGAAAATCGATGGATTGATTTTATTCACAATAAAGTGAAATTACCCAATTTTTGCAAAAAATATCGAGTTTTGTAGAGGCTGCTCCACCGATATTATTATAACTTGCGAA
Organism: Panzeria rudis; assembly: GCA_956483635.1. Classification (NCBI taxonomy): domain Eukaryota; kingdom Metazoa; phylum Arthropoda; class Insecta; order Diptera; family Tachinidae; genus Panzeria; species Panzeria rudis. The sequence continues at coordinate 7,832,739 of OY101452.1, forward strand.
AAGGTGATCAAATTTTATTAAAAAACCACAAAAAATTTTAAGTAAAATTACCTTTAAGCTGCTTTTTAAAAAATAAGCTTTGTTTCATGAAAACGGTGGATAAATATTGATTTTATTCATAATAACATTAAATCAAAAATTAAAAAAAAAACCCCAAGAAAATAGATGATAACTTCAAAACGGCAGGACCAATTTTCTTCGAACATAGGGTAGAAGATTTTGGATCAAGTCACCATTCAAACAAAATTTACTAAACTATAATCAATTGACCCATTTGGGAGCTACGGCGTCAAAGACACAGATTCAACAGAATACATCTAGAAAATATGTGATATCTTCTAAATGGCTGGACCGATTCTCTTCAAACATAGCTAAGAACACTTTCGATCAAATCACCTTTCAAACAAAATCGGTCCAGCCGTTTGGTCTGTACGTGGACTTGTACAGACACACAGATACACACTACAAACTTATAACATCCCATTTTTTGGTCGGGGGTTAATAAAATAAAGTCATCTGATTGTTGCGAAAATTGCGAATATATACACTGTACAGCAAAATGATTTTTTTAATAACAAGATTCTAACAGCTGATTCTGTTACAGGCCACCAAAAAATATATAGGTATGTCGAAAATATATAGGTATTTTGAAAGTTTACATTTGGGATTCATTTTAGGCCGAGTTGAATTGGCCCCCTTTGTACTGTACTGACTCGGCATGTGATATCTTGTAGGACTTACCTTTAAAGTATAGTTGTGTTTAGGACTTATGGAAAACATAATATACCTTAAACGTAAGCCGTACAATATAATCTATGCCGAGTCTGAATAACTATGTGCAAAAGGGGACAAATTTAACTTAGCCTAAAATGAATCCCAGATGTAATCTTTACCGGAATCAGTCATTAAAACCATGTTATTTAAAAAATGATTTTGTTGTACAGTGTAAATATTGGAAATTTTCGCAAATTTATTTATTTTTAGTTATTTATTATTATTATTATTATTATTATTATTATTATTATTATTATTATTATTATTATTGTTATTATTATTATTATTAAAGAACGTACACAACCCACGAAGCGATTTAGCTTGTCAGCTGAAAAACACCCAGGGTATACGACCTCTGGACTGATATGATAGCATCGCTACCATTCAGCCACAGCTGCACCTATGCCGCTTTATTATGAATAAAATCAATATTTATGCATCGATTTTCATAAAATAAACCTTATTTTATATAATCATTTAATAAAAGTGGTAAGTTTTTGCCATTTTCGATTTTCTATAAATTAAAAAAAATAAAAATGTTCCAGTTTTGCATAAAAAATATATTTAAGTTGTGAGTTTAGTCGAACTGTATGTGCTTATATTAGGATATTCATTCGGTTAACCATTAATCGGTTAACCGGTTAATTACTACCCGATTAACTGATCGGTAAATTTAAAATTGGCTATTTTCGAATAACTGTTAAACCGGTTAATTGCAGTCGATTAACCGACGTAGCAAAATTTTGCATATTTTGTAGTATTATAACGTATTTTTTATGTGTAATTATTTGTATCATCTCATATATAAAAGGTGTGTGTTTCGAAATAATTTTTCATAAAAACAAAGAAGTGTGTTCAGTGATCTTAACTTAAGTAAAACCTTTAGACGTGGCTATAAAAGAGCTTAGTATGGACTCTGCTACTATAATTGAACTTGAGAGACTTATTGAGTCCCTGAGGCTGAATGGTAGCGATGCTAGCCTGCCAGTCCAGAGGTCGTGGGTACGATTCCCGCCATAGAACCTGGGTGTTTTCCGCAGACAAACTAATAGCTTTAAAACCTTCAAACGTGGCTAAAAAAGAGCTTAGTAAAGACTCTGCTACTATAATTGAACTTGAGACGCTTATTGAGCCCCTGTGGCTGAGTGGTAGCTATGCTAGCCTGTCAGTCCAGAGGTCGTGGGTTCGATTCCCGCCATAGACCCTGGGTGTTTTCCGCCGACAAGCTGAATCGCTTTGCGGATTATGTTTGTGCATTGTTGTGATGTTACAAGAGTGGTGTTGTCATGTTAGAAAAATAAAAACATTCGGCAGACACTACTTAATATAAAACGTCTCTCTTATTTGGGTAAGCGCATTGAAAATATATTCGACTTGCAAAACAGAATTTTGGCGAACTTGTGTGACAGTCAAAAATTCATCATTTTCGACACCGTCATTGAAGAAAAATATTTGACACACAAACAAAGAAAATAGTAAAATTGAATGCGCTTTATTGATAAAAAATTAAGAAATTTATTATATGACATATTGTCATAATTTTATTTTAAATGAAGTTAATTTGCTGATAGTTGAGCATTGTTTATATGCATTTCATTGGAGCTTTATCAAGTCGTCAGTAGACTTCAACCACAACTTTGAACAGTTACAAACCTCTTATTTTATGCACAGGCTTTAAAAAACCATTTCAGAATTAACAAATGATTATTTTGGCTTGAGTTCGGTTTTAACTTAATTTTTCAATTAAATTATATTTTTATTTAGAGATTAATGTGGGATGCAAATGTTTTATTTTTAAACCATTTTTTTCTTATAGATGATAAAACTGGATCAGAAGACGGTAAAAGATTATTCATGACATCTTCATTTTGTGACCATCGGGAACATTTTCTTGAATGCAAGACTTGGATGAACCTAAAATCACAATTTCTGGCTTCTTGTGCTTCTTCAGTTAGTTCACCTAATGGAAGAATATTATTTTCAATTATGTATTGACCATGACAAAGTACTTTGTGAACTGTAGGCGTCATAGGTTTCCACTGATATAGGGAGATTATGAGCTCGGATGTTTGAGAAGCATATAGTCCAAACTTTTTAGAGATAATTTCATGTGTGCTGTTTATCGCATTTAGTAATACATTAACTCTTCGAATTAAGCCTTTGTCTATTCCAGTTATAGCGGGTGTTGTATTATAATTTTCAAACAATTTTCTGCCCGTGTTTCCATCTTTTGTGTTGCCATGTCCAATAAGTGGTTTGTCGATATCAAGACCAATCTGCAACTTAAATTCCTCCTGAATCCTTTTTTTTCACTTTCCCTCATTAAATGAAGAAGATAATTATTTCTCACAATTCCAGGTATACTTTCAAGAGTGTTACTGTACTTAAGATCGTATGCAATATGAAGGTAGTGCTCTAAAAATCGTATCTGAGCATGCAGTGGTGATATTCCAAGACTGGCAGCTTCTTCGTTAATGCTTCTTTCTTTCGATAAGTCTAAAAATTCGCATCTCTTATCACCACATATAGAGCATTCCCAATTGCATTTTGTGTCGGTAATTGCGTTAGCAACCTTTCCGTCGATCATTGTTAGTTGCAACTGAAATGATACATTAATATAACAATCATTCATTTCAATTGCTATTTTTTCTAAACTATTTATTTCATTCTTTATAGAATTCAGCAATTCCTTTGTTTTATCTTTAGTTTCTTTGGTATAGTCGAAACTTATAGGCCTACAAAATATATTTGTGCACAGTTGGATCATCTTTTCTACAAGTCAGCTTGTATTCCGGCAATGCTGACAGACCATCACACCCCCACTTGCAGATAAGTACAGTATCGCAACTATTATTTTTTATCAATTCTTCATCGTAAAATGTTGAAACGATTCGACTAGCTGTATTTTCCAATAGGCTCGAGAAACCAACAGATCCTTTTCCTTGATATATTAACTGGTGAAGGAAACTCATTGAATCCTTTCTCCCTTAGAAAACTCCTTAGATTTAAATATTTATTCCTACTAAGCCTTAACTGTAGAATTATTGCCATAGCTTCTTCCTCTGTTATTGTGGAAGCCGATGTTGGAGTAGCGATGCTTTTTACAACTCTGCGTAAACGTTTCGGAGATCCAGTGAGAAGTACATCAGATATTCGCAAAGCATCCGTTGGCTGATTTTTTCGTTTTAAAACTTCTTTTAAGAGTATTCTGTTTCAGAGTGGTTGGAAAGCGTTTCCACTTGCCTTGCTTTTTTACATTTTATTCGCAACTCTTCATATTTCTTCCTAGGAGCACCTGAACTTGAACCTTCTAATTCGACTTCAGATTCTAGCCACTCAGAATATTTGCTTCGGAATTTGCCAATTTTATTGTTAACACTTTTCATTTTAACTTCAAATAATTTAATGAAATTTTCTAACTTCTTTTTATCACATTTTTTAAATTTAACGAATTCGATGAGTGCTTCAAGTAGTTCATCTCTCGTTCCTTTTGATTGATTATCCCATATATATATATGTATATATATATATATATATATATATATATATATATATATATATATATATATATATATATATATATATATATATATATATATATATATATATATATATATATATATATATATATATATATATATATATATATATATATATATATATATATATATATATATATATATATATATATATATATATATATATATATATATATATATATATATATATATATATATATATATATAAGGGGTGTTTTTTTTAGAGGTATAACACTTCGAATTGAAATAAAACACAAGCAAATCGTTTTAATGTCCATCAATTTGGCTTTATTGGAAGGATAATTTTATGCCATTAATGTTTAAATATGATTTCGGGCATGTGGCCGCCGCGGCTGGCTCGAATAAAGCCAATTCTACAGGTCCAATTTTCAAACACTTTTTCGAGCATATGGGGCCGTATGTTGGCAAGAACGCCACGAATGTTGGCTTCCAAGTCCCCTAACGTTTCTGGTTTGTTGGCGTAGACGAGCGACTTCACATATCCCCAAAGAAAATAATCCAATGGTGTCAAATCACACGATCTTGACAGGTCCATTCCGCGAAATTATGCGCTCATCGAATGTTTCCTTCAATAAATGGATTGTGACGTGCGCTGTGTGGCATGTAGCGCCGTCTTGTTGGAACCACAACTCATCCACATTCATGCCATCCAATTCGGGAACAAAATAGTCGGTTATCATGGCTCTATACCGGTCTCCATTAACGGTAACTGACTCTCCAGCATTATTTCGGAAGAAGTATGGCCCAATGACTCCACCAGCCCATAGAGCACACCAAACAGTCAGTTTTTGTGGATATAATGGCGTCTCAAGGGTCTCATGTGGATTCTCTTCACTCCAAATGCGGCAATTTTGCTTGTTGACGTAGCCATTCAACCAAAAATGAGCCTCATCACTGAACAAAATTTTGCAATGAAAATCAGCATCGAGATCAGTCTCATTTTCGGCCCATACACCAAAATCACGACGCATTGCATGGTCTCGCGGCTTTAATTCTTGCACAAGCTGGATCTTGTAAGGTCGCAAGCCAAGATCTTTGCGCAAAATCTTCCATAAAGTTGATGGACAAAGCTCCAATTGCTGTGCACGGTGGCGAATCGATTCATTCGGGTCCTCTTCAACACTTTGCTCTACAGCGGCAATTGTTTCTTCGGTGCGCACTGTTCGACGTCTCTGCGGATGCGTATTATCACATAGAGTAAACGTAGTGCGAAAACGATCCATGGTTAACCGAATTAATTGCTCTGATGGACGATTATGTCGACCATAAAATGGACGGAGCTTGCGGTAAACTTCGCGAACTGAACCATTATTTTCGAAATAAATTTGCACGATTTGCAAGCGTTGTTCTTTTGTCAACCTGTTCATGATGAAATGGCAAATCACTTGACAGCTGACAAAATGGCCGCCAGTTAAAAAAGTGATGCCAACTTAAAGTTCTATACCTCAATAAAAACACCCATTATATATATATATATATATATACATATATATATATATATATATATATATATATATATATATATATATATATATATATATATATATATATATATATATATATATATATATATATATATATATATATATATATATATATATATATATATATATATATATATATATATATATATATATATATATATATATATATATATATATATATATATATATATATATATATATATATATATATATATATATATATATATATATATATATATATATATATATATATATATATATATATATATATATATATATATATATATATATATATATATATATATATATATATATATATATATATATATATATATATATATATATATATATATATATATATATATATATATATATATATATATATATTGTTACGTTTTTAGTCCTTTACATAAAAACGGTTTTATTATTTTCACAGGATTCGTTGAATTGCAATAAAATAAAACACGGATATTTATTTTACAAATAAATTCTCAGTAACACTTTATTTATTACTTTAAAAACACGTACAACTAAACGTGATGTACACACTAACTATTCTTGGCGATGTTTACTCGTCTAAGTTTAAAAACACACTTCTCCATGTCGTCTGGCAGCCTCCCCTTATATAGTCAATTATAAAACCTTCTGGTAACTTCGCTAACTTTCTGGAATACAGCCGTCTCTCTTTATCTTTAACTGTACTGTAATTCAGGTCTCTTTTCATCTTTAAGTGTATGGCATGATCATTTTGGTCTTGCTATGGTGCAATGTATGTGCGTGTGTAGATGCATGAGGTTATTCTTCTGTTTGTTTATCTTCGCACACACACATACTCTAATGTTTGCAACTTAACAAATTACGCTGTCATCAAGTCAACATCTCTTGCAGTTTAAGTTTAATGTCACTGTTTGTAATTGCAATTAAGCAGTCTCGAATAATCTTGTAGGTTCTAACTACCGTTTCCTGAAGATTCCAGAAACTTCCATTTTCCGTTATTTTGATTTATTCTAACGGCTATCCACAAAGTGTTGCCAATGCTTTATTTTGACATTGCATAGGCAGTGTTGTATTTAGTGGTACAAAATACAGATTATCATCACAGCTGTTATTTTTATGTCGTTATATTTGAATCTGCATTTTTCATTTCGTAACACTGCCGCCCACTTAAGCCTGTTCGTCCCGAATAGGCACACAATTACCTTTTCTATAGTTGTCTTGGCGCTTTAGTGGTTCAAACTTAATTTTTGTCTTCCGGCCAATGTACTGCTCCATCATGTGCACGACGTCATTCATCCTTTCGATGATACCACGGATCTCAGCTTCCAACTTGTAGTTATCCCATGACGATCTCTTTTCCGTGCTATAAGGCTGTGTGCCACATCCACTAGGTACTGCTGGATAATTATTAGCTGAGTACATGTGACTATTCCTGTTGTAGCCTGTTCCTTTGCCGGTAGATGAACTGAAGACTTCTTTACTTGTACTGGGCGAAGTGTAGCTGTAACTACTTCCTTTACGCGGAGATCTTGCAGAGGCTCGAGGGGCATCAAATCTTGCCGGAGGGCGTGTATTATCATACGCTGGGCCTGTATTATATATATATATATATATATATATATATATATATATATATATATATATATATATATATATATATATATATATATATATAATATATATATATATATATATATATATATATATATATATATATAATATATATATATATATTATATATATATATATATATATATATATATATATATATATATATATATAATATATATATATATATATATATATATATATATATATATATATATACTATATATATATAATATATATATATATATATATATATATATATATATATATATATATATATTGTTACGTTTTTAGTCCTTTACATAAAAACGGTTTTATTATTTTCACAGGATTCGTTGAATTGCAATGCTTTTTACAACTCTGCGTAAACGTTTCGGAGATCCAGTGAGAAGTACATCAGATATTCGCAAAGCATCCGTTGGCTGATTTTTTCGTTTTAAAACTTCTTTTAAGAGTATTCTGTTTCAGAGTGGTTGGAAAGCGTTTCCACTTGCCTTGCTTTTTTACATTTTATTCGCAACTCTTCATATTTCTTCCTAGGAGCACCTGAACTTGAACCTTCTAATTCGACTTCAGATTCTAGCCACTCAGAATATTTGCTTCGGAATTTGCCAATTTTATTGTTAACACTTTTCATTTTAACTTCAAATAATTTAATGAAATTTTCTAACTTCTTTTTATCACATTTTTTAAATTTAACGAATTCGATGAGTGCTTCAAGTAGTTCATCTCTCGTTCCTTTTGATTGATTATCCCATATATATATATGTATATATATATATATATATATATATATATATATATATATATATATATATATATATATATATATATATATATATATATATATATATATATATATATATATATATATATATATATATATATATATATATATATATATATATATATATATATATATATATATATATATATATATATATATATATATATATATATATATATATATATATAGTTTTTTTTAGAGGTATAACACTTCGAATTGAAATAAAACACAAGCAAATCGTTTTAATGTCCATCAATTTGGCTTTATTGGAAGGATAATTTTATGCCATTAATGTTTAAATATGATTTCGGGCATGTGGCCGCCGCGGCTGGCTCGAATAAAGCCAATTCTACAGGTCCAATTTTCAAACACTTTTTCGAGCATATGGGGCCGTATGTTGGCAAGAACGCCACGAATGTTGGCTTCCAAGTCCCCTAACGTTTCTGGTTTGTTGGCGTAGACGAGCGACTTCACATATCCCCAAAGAAAATAATCCAATGGTGTCAAATCACACGATCTTGACAGGTCCATTCCGCGAAATTATGCGCTCATCGAATGTTTCCTTCAATAAATGGATTGTGACGTGCGCTGTGTGGCATGTAGCGCCGTCTTGTTGGAACCACAACTCATCCACATTCATGCCATCCAATTCGGGAACAAAATAGTCGGTTATCATGGCTCTATACCGGTCTCCATTAACGGTAACTGACTCTCCAGCATTATTTCGGAAGAAGTATGGCCCAATGACTCCACCAGCCCATAGAGCACACCAAACAGTCAGTTTTTGTGGATATAATGGCGTCTCAAGGGTCTCATGTGGATTCTCTTCACTCCAAATGCGGCAATTTTGCTTGTTGACGTAGCCATTCAACCAAAAATGAGCCTCATCACTGAACAAAATTTTGCAATGAAAATCAGCATCGAGATCAGTCTCATTTTCGGCCCATACACCAAAATCACGACGCATTGCATGGTCTCGCGGCTTTAATTCTTGCACAAGCTGGATCTTGTAAGGTCGCAAGCCAAGATCTTTGCGCAAAATCTTCCATAAAGTTGATGGACAAAGCTCCAATTGCTGTGCACGGTGGCGAATCGATTCATTCGGGTCCTCTTCAACACTTTGCTCTACAGCGGCAATTGTTTCTTCGGTGCGCACTGTTCGACGTCTCTGCGGATGCGTATTATCACATAGAGTAAACGTAGTGCGAAAACGATCCATGGTTAACCGAATTAATTGCTCTGATGGACGATTATGTCGACCATAAAATGGACGGAGCTTGCGGTAAACTTCGCGAACTGAACCATTATTTTCGAAATAAATTTGCACGATTTGCAAGCGTTGTTCTTTTGTCAACCTGTTCATGATGAAATGGCAAATCACTTGACAGCTGACAAAATGGCCGCCAGTTAAAAAAGTGATGCCAACTTAAAGTTCTATACCTCAATAAAAACACCCATTATATATATATATATATATATATATACATATATATATATATATATATATATATATATATATATATATATATATATATATATATATATATATATATATATATATATATATATATATATATATATATATATATATATATATATATATATATATATATATATATATATATATATATATATATATATATATATATATATATATATATATATATATATATATATATATATATATATATATATATATATATATATATATATATATATATATATATATATATATATAGATATATATATATATATATATATATATATATATATATATATATATATATATATATATATATATATATATATATATATATATATATATATATATATATATATATATATATATATATATATATATATATATATATATATATATATATATATATATATATATATATATATATATATATATATATATATATATATATATATATATATATATTGTTACGTTTTTAGTCCTTTACATAAAAACGGTTTTATTATTTTCACAGGATTCGTTGAATTGCAATAAAATAAAACACGGATATTTATTTTACAAATAAATTCTCAGTAACACTTTATTTATTACTTTAAAAACACGTACAACTAAACGTGATGTACACACTAACTATTCTTGGCGATGTTTACTCGTCTAAGTTTAAAAACACACTTCTCCATGTCGTCTGGCAGCCTCCCCTTATATAGTCAATTATAAAACCTTCTGGTAACTTCGCTAACTTTCTGGAATACAGCCGTCTCTCTTTATCTTTAACTGTACTGTAATTCAGGTCTCTTTTCATCTTTAAGTGTATGGCATGATCATTTTGGTCTTGCTATGGTGCAATGTATGTGCGTGTGTAGATGCATGAGGTTATTCTTCTGTTTGTTTATCTTCGCACACACACATACTCTAATGTTTGCAACTTAACAAATTACGCTGTCATCAAGTCAACATCTCTTGCAGTTTAAGTTTAATGTCACTGTTTGTAATTGCAATTAAGCAGTCTCGAATAATCTTGTAGGTTCTAACTACCGTTTCCTGAAGATTCCAGAAACTTCCATTTTCCGTTATTTTGATTTATTCTAACGGCTATCCACAAAGTGTTGCCAATGCTTTATTTTGACATTGCATAGGCAGTGTTGTATTTAGTGGTACAAAATACAGATTATCATCACAGCTGTTATTTTTATGTCGTTATATTTGAATCTGCATTTTTCATTTCGTAACACTGCCGCCCACTTAAGCCTGTTCGTCCCGAATAGGCACACAATTACCTTTTCTATAGTTGTCTTGGCGCTTTAGTGGTTCAAACTTAATTTTTGTCTTCCGGCCAATGTACTGCTCCATCATGTGCACGACGTCATTCATCCTTTCGATGATACCACGGATCTCAGCTTCCAACTTGTAGTTATCCCATGACGATCTCTTTTCCGTGCTATAAGGCTGTGTGCCACATCCACTAGGTACTGCTGGATAATTATTAGCTGAGTACATGTGACTATTCCTGTTGTAGCCTGTTCCTTTGCCGGTAGATGAACTGAAGACTTCTTTACTTGTACTGGGCGAAGTGTAGCTGTAACTACTTCCTTTACGCGGAGATCTTGCAGAGGCTCGAGGGGCATCAAATCTTGCCGGAGGGCGTGTATTATCATACGCTGGGCCTGTATTATATATATATATATATATATATATATATATATATATATATATATATATATATATATATATATATATATATATATATATATATATATATATATATATATATATATATATATATATATATATATATATATATATATATATATATATATATATATATATATATATATATATATATATATATATATATATATATATATATATATATATATATATATATATATATATATATATATATATATATATATATATATATATATATATATATATATATATATATATATATATATATATATATATATATATATATATATATATATATATATATATATATATATATATATATATATATATTGTTACGTTTTTAGTCCTTTACATAAAAACGGTTTTATTATTTTCACAGGATTCGTTGAATTGCAATAAAATAAAACACGGATATTTATTTTACAAATAAATTCTCAGTAACACTTTATTTATTACTTTAAAAACACGTACAACTAAACGTGATGTACACACTAACTATTCTTGGCGATGTTTACTCGTCTAAGTTTAAAAACATACTTCTCCATGTCGTCTGGCAGCCTCCCCTTATATAGTCAATTATAAAACCTTCTGGTAACTTCGCTAACTTTCTGGAATACAGCCGTCTCTCTTTATCTTTAACTGTACTGTAATTCAGGTCTCTTTTCATCTTTAAGTGTATGGCATGATCATTTTGGTCTTGCTATGGTGCAATGTATGTGGGTGTGTAGATGCATGAGATTATTCTTCTGTTTGTTTATCTTCGCACACACACATACTCTAATGTTTGCAACTTAACAAATTACGCTGTCATCAAGTCAACATCTCTTGCAGTTTAAGTTTAATGTCACTGTTTGTAATTGCAATTAAGCAGTCTCGAATAATCTTGTAGGTTCTAACTACCGTTTCCTGAAGATTCCAGAAACTTCCATTTTCCGTTATTTTGATTTATTCTAACGGCTATCCACAAAGTGCTGCCAATGCTTTATTTTGACATTGCATAGGCAGTGTTGTATTTAGTGGTACAAAATACAGATTATCATCACAGCTGTTATTTTTATGTCGTTATATTTGAATCTGCATTTTTCATTTCGTAACACTGCCGCCCACTTAAGCCTGTTCGTCCCGAATAGGCACACAATTACCTTTTCTATAGTTGTCTTGGCGCTTTAGTGGTTCAAACTTAATTTTTGTCTTCCGGCCAATGTACTGCTCCATCATGTGCACGACGTCATTCATCCTTTCGATGATACCATGGATCTCAGCTTCCAACTTGTAGTTATCCCATGACGATCTCTTTTCCGTGCTATAAGGCTGTGTGCCACATCCACTAGGTACTGCTGGATAATTATTAGCTGAGTACATGTGACTATTCCTGTTGTAGCCTGTTCCTTTGCCGGTAGATGAACTGAAGACTTCTTTACTTGTACTGGGCGAAGTGTAGCTGTAACTACTTCCTTTACGCGGAGATCTTGCAGAGGCTCGAGGGGCATCAAATCTTGCCGGAGGGCGTGTATTATCATACGCTGGGCCTGTATTACCTTTACGATCATTACTACAGCACTCATAGGCACCACGTTGTCTTATACCTTTTATGAAAGCATCACGCGCCGCAGAAATTTGCATTTGTTGACGCTTAATTTCTCGAAGCTTTATTTCTAGTTTTTCACGCTCTAATCTTTGGCGCTCACGTTCGAGGCGTAATGATTCAGCCTCTCGTTGCAAACGTTTTCGTTCCACAGCCAATTTCGTATGCTCCTCAGCTAGTCGGACTTCCTCCAGGCGCAGACGCTCTCCTATTTCTTCATGCCGTCTGTCCTCGTTACGTGCTTCAGGTTGATGACACTGCTCCCGTTGTCGCTCTTGATGACAGCCATCACAACGAGACTTTTGATGGCTCTTCCATTTATTATTCCATGATGACGAGACAGATTTTTTCTTTCTTGTTGCATTTCAGTTGCGCTGGATATGGCCTTTCTCTCCGCAGCTATAGCATTTTATTCGCACTTTGTTTTTATTTAAAGCTTCTTTGATGTCGTTTTGACAATTAGCTTCTTTCTCGGTAATCACCTCCAGATTTCGGACCATATACGCTTGCGGCTTAGAAATTATCCTTGCGGTCTCCTGTGCTAAAGCATATGCCACAGTTTCTATAAAAGTAGGTTTCGGTGTCGCATATACTGCATACCTCACGTCAGGATCACTAATGCCACGCAATAAGGAATCAATTTTCAGCTGCTCCATCAATGGGTGATTTTCGCCAGGATAAGATAGTTGCACCATTTTTCCATTGCGAAATCTTGTAGGGACTCATTGGGCTTCTGTCCTCTACATCGCAATTCCATACGGTATATATCTCGCTTATGTTCGCCACCATATTTCCGCTGCAGTGCCGCCATTATGTCATCAAAGTTGTTTCTGCAGCTCCCTGGTACGGTTTCGAGTACTTCTGCTGCGGATCCTTTTAAGGCCAAAATCAACTCTATGGCCTTTTCCTCACTGTTCCAACCATTTTTGCTGGCAACTGTTTCGAACTGGAACTTGAAGATGTTCAAAGGTGCGCTGCCATCGAAACAAGGCGTCTTTACCCTGCTGGAAGCCTCTGGAATAACTCTCACTGGCCCTCCTTGACACTGAAGATTAACAATTTTTGCTTCCAAGTCATGCAATTTCTCGTCCACATCTTTTACATGCACTTCGACGCCGCTAATTTCTAGGCTATGGAGTTTATTCTCTAGTTCTGAGAGTTTCTCGTCAAATTTGCTGACTTGTACCTCAATGCCATCTACTCTTCTATTTATGGCCTCCGAAATTTCCACTAGCTTCTCATTTGTGGCCTTAGATGTTTCCTGAAGTTTCTCATTTGTGGCTTTAACTTCAGCTAGCACCCTCTCGTTGTTAGCTCTAGATGTTTCTTGAACTTCAGCTAGCATTCTCTCATTGTTACCTCTAGATGTTTCTTTAACTTCTTGAAATTTCTCCATCATAGCGGCGAACATTGTGCTTAAATCCATGTTGCTTGTCGTGGCACGAGTACATACCTCTATTTCCTCTTTATCCTCAAATTCGTATGTCCCGATGTCGATGCCACGCTGCTATCAGCCTCTTCTGAAGTTCCACTTTATTGCCTGTTGTTGGCAGTTCCAGCTTACTCAGCTCTTTTTTTAGCTGCTCAACTTTTAGCTCTTCAAACTTCATGGCTTCTATTTTTTTTATTGTCCTTTTTATTATTATTAATGTCCTTTTTATTATTATTAATGTCCTTTTTATTATTATTAATGTCCTTTTTATTAATTAATTGTTAATTCCTTTGAGTTTTTTTTTTTATCTTGTATTAAAAATAAAAAAAACAACTCTCAATAGAATTAAGAATACTTGAACAAAATCCGTACTTCTTTTTTTTTACGTTCTTCTCTTTTTTTCCACATTTTGACGTGAGAATTACCGCGTCTGCAAAATTCGTAGCTAAATTAAAACAAAATATTTATTCACACATGCTAAATCAAATAACTCGTCAGACGAAATTTAATACCTGTTTGGCTTTTACAGTCAGTGGGAAAATAATTTGCTTATTTAATTCACCAGCCAGACAGTTCTGAAATCCAATATCTGGGAAAATAATTAGTGCAGCAGAAGAGTGAACGGTTTCCGGCCTACTAAAAATTCTTCGTATAATTTTACGTTTTAAAAATTTTAAATATTATTAATTGTATTGTAATTTTTGTTAATTATGAGACCAATTTTTTACTTTTTTTTATTTTTTTATTTGTATTTGTAAATTTTGTATTATTTGTATTTGTAATTTTTTCTTTAAATACCATAAGTTTTTCAATAAAATGCATGATTGAACCTTTATCATTCATCAAGCCAACATCGTGTCTTTCATTTTCAACAAGTCAGTGTCCGTTGTTCTTGTGTACCACTTGAACAACTGAATTGAACAGCTTGAATTATCCTTGTGAACTACTCGGATAATAAACCCCCAAATATCAGAATAACTTGGTGAACCACCAAGTTATCCCAGGATTATCAAGTTGAGCAAGGCAAACGAGCCTGCGCTTAACATTTTGGCGACCGTGACAGGACACCGGGCTTAGGAAAACCTAAAGTCCTTCAAGCGAACAATTCAAAACCAATATACCAGCTGCCAACCACAAACCAACAAGCAGCCTACTACAACTCTCAACTAGCCTCCCAAGGACATCAACAAAGCAATATGGAAACCGCAGAGCAGCTTCTTCACCAACTGAAGGAGACCGGTGAGCGTATCGCCACCATTATCCGCAACTTTACCAAGGACCCAGTTATCCGCAAAACCTCAACGTACTACAAAGAACGATTGTCCCGGCTGACTACAGCCTGGACAGAATTCGACGAGGCAGATACCAAATTACGGACTCTAAAGAATATTGATATGGAAGATGAATACTTCACTGCAGACCGCTATAATCAAATCCAGTCAATGGCATCCAAATATATAGCTCTGATGGAACACGAGCTCACTTGCCAAGACAACGGAGCAATCACCAAAAACCCTAATGATCCACCGTCAAATGGGGACGACCAGCCCGAAATCATTAAAAACCCCCCATCCACGAGACTACAACCTAGAAGTGGCCACGATGGTTTAATCAGCCGCTCAATAGGAAAGATGGCTGCTCTGGCTAGACAGCTAGAAGGCCTTCAGTTGCAGTCAGGTCAGGATGGGCCTTATTACGATGTTAAAAAAAACACCATCACCAAACTATGGCAGCAGCTAGAACTACTTAATGATGAAGTGTTGGATAAATATCCCGATCCAGACCTCGCTGGTTATGATACAAGCAGATACATCCACCTCGAACAAGCCGCTCAGCTAGCGATCATCCAGCTTACCACGGCTAACAACAATCACCAGTCATCCACAGAGACTATGTCTAGACCATCTACCCTACCATTGCCCTCAATCACTATCTCTAAATTTGAAGGTGATTATATGAAATGGACATCATTTTCTGACTTATTTAAGAAAACTGTTCATGAGCAACCGATGTCAGACGCTCACAAAATGTTTTATCTGAAGACCAACGTTACTGGTGAAGCAGCGAAGCTTATTAATCATCTCGCTGTTACTACAGACAATTACAAAGCCGCTTGGCAGCTACTACAGGATCGGTATGATAACAAACGACTAATAGTGGCAACAGCGGTTCAGAGACTGCTAGACCAACCATCCGGTGCATCGACATTAATGGCCGTTAAGCGATTGCACGATACAACGAGGGAATGTCTGGCAGCTCTTTCTAATATGGGGCTGGAAATCTCGACATGGGATCCACTCCTAGTTCACCTTCTGGTCAAAAAGTTGGACAAAACGGTATACACTCAATATGAGCAATCGATCACCAAGCCAAAGGAAATGCAACCAGTCAGCCAGTTTCTTACCTTTCTGGAGAACTACTTCCACACTCTGGAGGCAATGGGACACAAAGAGAAGACATTTTCTCCTGCAAACAAAACATGCACGCTTACGGCCCATCCCCGCCATGAGAACCAACGATGCCTAGTTTGCAAGCAAGAATGTCACCCATTGTATAGATGCAGAGAATTCATCCAGCTAAGCCCTGCAGACAGACTAAACTTGATACAGAAACATAAACTGTGTGTTAATTGCTTTAGTCACAATCATTTGACCAAACAGTGCACAATTTCAGGCCGCTGCCAGAAATGTAGAAAAATGCACAACACCCTGGTACACTTGGAACAAGCCCCGCAACAGAATTCAATATCCAGAAAGCGTAACAAATCTAAGGGGGAAACAGAGTCAGCCAATGAAGTAGGTACAACGAATAACTCCTCAACACAACACGCGACATCCCTAGTCAGCACACCAACAAAAGTTGAAAGCATGGCGGGAAGTTACACTAACAAAAGACCATATGTTCTACTGGGAACAGCGTTGATAAAGGTCAAGGCTAATGGTTTGGAAACGGAATGCAAGGCAATCCTTGATTCAGGATCACAAGTCAATTTGATCACAGAACGATTAGTCAACCGGCTTGGACTCCCAGCAAGGACTACTTCTGTTTCAATCAACGGTATTGGAAAAAACAGTACCAAGGTTCAACACCGAGTCAACCTTACGCTACAATCTCGGATCAACAATTTTTCAACACGGCTTGAAGCATTCGTATTGCCGCAAATTATTTCCCCTCAACCCGCTCAATCGCTTATAATTGACAGGTGGTCAATCCCCAGCAACGTAGCATTAGCGGACCCAACTTTCAATCGTCCAGAAAAAATCGATATTTTGTTAGGGGCGGAATATTATCATCAACTACTCACGATCGGACAAATCAAATTAGGCAAGGACCTTCCACTGCTTCAAAATACAACTTTCGGATGGATCGTATCGGGAAAGGTATCTGGTGAACAGCTCTCATCAGCAATCTGCGGAGTCTTAACAGAAGAGGATAAAATGAATACAGCTATTGAGCGATTTTGGAAACTCGAGGAGGTTGAAAGAAGAGAGCAAAATTTATCACCTTTTGATGCACAGTGCGAAGCACATTTCAATCAGCATACCACACGTGACAAAGAAGGTCGATTCATAGCACGACTGCCGTTTTGTGCTGAAACATCTTTATTAGGGTCCTCACATAGTATCGCATTCAACCGGTTCCTCGCACTAGAGCGTCGATTATCAAAAGACGCTTTATTGAAGGAACAATATGCGCTATTTATAAAAGACTACGAAACAATGGGGCACATGTCGAAAATCAATATAGACGAAGTAAAGGGGCATAAATACTTTATTCCTCACCACTGCGTTTTGCGACCCGAAAGTACTACAACTAAACTCAGAGTAGTCTTCGATTCGTCAGCAAAAACATCCTCAGGAAAATCCTTAAACGATATTCTGCACACTGGACCACCCCTACAAAATGATCTATTTACGGTTCTATTGCGATTTCGGCTGCCGCAGTTCGTATTCACCACAGATATCGAGAAAATGTACCGCCAAATCTATATCCACCCCAAGGACCGACAGTACCAGATAATCCTCTGGCGAAACAATGCCTCTGAGCCCATTAGTTATTTCCAATTAAATACCGTTACTTATGGTACTAGACCAGCACCATATCTGGCAATCAAATGTTTGAAGGAAATAATCCAGGATAATAAGATGCAAGCTCCATTGGCAGCCAGTTTCTTGGAAAAGAACTTTTATGTCGACGACGGGCTGGGTGGAGCTGATAGCTTGAATACAGCCCTAGAAACTCAGCGCCAGCTGCAAGACGTCCTGGCTAAGTACGGGTTCCATCTACGAAAATGGTGCGCTAATCATGCCCAGCTGCTCCGCAACATTCCGAGTTCTGACCAAGAAGTCAGTCTTGACTTCTCAGACGAAACTGATTACACGAAAACACTTGGATTGGTATGGGTACCTAAAGATGACCTGCTTAAAATCAAGGTCAACATTCAACCAATTAAAGCCGTGACTAAAAGAACAGTCACATCAGACTTGGCGCGTATCTTTGACCCACTAGGACTACTGTCGCCAGTAGTTGCCAAAGCAAAAATGTTTATCCAGGAATTATGGACCTTGAATCTTTCATGGGACGAGGCTGTTTCTTCCGAATTAGACTCACGCTGGCGAACCTTTCGAAGCCACCTAAGTGAACTTGAAAGTTTTCAAGTGCATCGGCATATCTATAAAGGAGCTCTTCCTAGCAAGACTCAACTTCATGTTTTTACCGATGCCTCCGAAAAAGCGTATGGCGCTGCAATATATGTGAGAACAATTCTACCAAACAAAACAATAAGAGTATACTTGTTATGTGCGAAATCACGGATAACTCCGCTCAAGCAGCAAACGCTGCCTAGACTAGAACTATGTGCTGCACAATTGGGTGCTAACTTAGCTGCAAAAGTGAAACTAGACTTGGATATGAATACATCGCCTACATTCTATTGGTCCGACTCAAAAATAGTCTTATCGTGGATACATTCAAGATCTTCTTCATTTCATACATTTGTGGCAAATCGAATCGCTTCAATTCAAGAAAACACGCTACCTGAGCAATGGCGACATGTAAGTTCTAAAGAGAACCCAGCGGACATCATATCAAGAGGATTGGATCCACAACAGTTACAGCATACACCCCAATGGATGTATGGGCCATTTTTTCTTCATGGTGACGAGAAACATTGGCCTCCCAGTTTTGGACTAGATCCTAATTTTCCGACCCCTGAACAGAAGCAAGGATCTTACAACTCACTCATTGCTGTCAATAGTGAAAACTTTGTGCACAGCATCAACCACCGAAATTCACTAAAAAGGCTCCAACGTATCATAGGATACATTTTAAGATTCATTAAAAACGCCAAGACTTTCAAGCCCGAGCGACAAACCCAACAAACTCTCACACCTCTTGAACTTCACGATGCACTTGCCATCATTGTTCGAACCACCCAACTATGCACGTTCACAGAAGACATTCAGCAGCTGCAACAGAAAAGGGAACTTAAGGGATCGAGTCAAATAAAAAGCTTATCCCCATTTTTAGACGAATATAACATTCTAAGAGTCGGAGGCAGATTAGAAGCATCCACGTTATCATTCAATGCCAAACATCCAATGTTGCTTCCTTATAACGACACAGTAAGCAAACTAATATTTGAGTCGACACATAGGGAAAACAAACATTGTGGCCCTGGAGCACTTCTAGCAATCGTAAGACAACGTTTTTGGCCCATTAAAGGCAAACATTTGGCTCGGGAAACTGTGCACAAATGTGTGCAGTGTGCACGAGCGAAACCAAAACTTCTGCAGCAAATTATGGGAAACTTACCAGAAGCAAGAGTAATGCCAGCAAGACCCTTTATTAATGCAGGAGTTGACTACTGTGGTCCAATCTGGGTTCACTTCAAAACCCGAGGAAAGCGACCCCAGAAGGCGTATATTGCAGTATTCTGCTGCTTTTCCACAAAGGCAGTTCATCTGGAGCTTGTAACAGACCTCACAACCGACGCCTTCATTGGAGCCCTCAAAAGGTTCATCGGCCGAAGGGGTCACTGTCAGCATCTCTACTGTGACAACGCAACAAACTTTGTGGGAGCTCGGAATCAACTAGAAGAGTTGTCAACTGCTCTTTTCGCCACAGCTGCCCAAGAAAAAATTCAACAAGAGTGTGCCAGCAAAGACATCAGCTTTCATTTCATACCTCCACGAGCCCCGCACTTCGGCGGACTATGGGAGGCTGCAGTCAAATCCGCAAAAAGGTTACTTGTTAAAGAAATGGCAAATGCGTCTCTGACCTATGAAGAAATGGAAACCGTGATAATAGAAGTCGAAGCAATCCTTAATTCGAGACCGATTGCACCGTTGCCGAATAATCCGAATGATGAGGCTGCACTGACACCAGGCCACTTTTTGATTGGTGAACCTCTTACAGCACAAGTGGATGCAACTGCCAGGTCAACTTCAACAACTCTTACAAAACGATGGGAGCTAGTATCACAAATAAAACATCAATTTTGGAAACGATGGTCGCAGGAATACCTCAGTGAACTCCAGCAGCGGAACAAGTGGCAAACCAAGGCTCAAAATTTGCAACGGGGTACCATAGTTATAATTAAAGACAACACACCAGTTATGAAATGGCGTCTGGGAAAAGTAACTGATATATACCCCGGTCCAGACGGACTCGTCAGAGCAGCTGATGTAAAAACATCTGGTGGTATCGTTAAGCGAGCAATTCACTTGCTGGCTCCTCTTCCTGTGGAGCCACCAGAAAAAAATGTTAGCCATGAAACAACAGATGAGAAACCAACACGAAAAAGAGACAGTTCACCCAAGAGCAAAACCTTAAATGAACCACCCTCAAAACGTTGTACTCTAACCGCAACAGGTCTGCTAATACTCGTAGCATCACTTCTCCCTTTAATCCTATGTCAACAAGTGACGTACACCCAAATAACCAGCAACCCTGGATTACATTTGGAAAATATTGGCCAAGTTAAACCTGTCATCGCTGAATGGAAGCTCCTTATTTATTTTGAACTGACACCGTTCTATAACGAATTAGAGCTTTTAAAGAATGGTACATCTGCGCTGAACAGGGCCTGCAATTACTCATCCCTTAATCATCAATGCAACGGACTTCTATCCCATTTTCAAGATCTCAGGGATGAAATGGAGCATGGTTTAGAAAATTTCATAAGAAGGAAGCGACGCGGAGCAATAGACATCGTTGGAAATATAGCAAACTCCTTGTTTGGCGTTCTAGACTCCAAATATGCAGCAGAAATGACCGATACTATTAATAGTATAAAAACCAACGAAGCCCACTTGCAGAGACTTCTGCGGAATCAAACATCGTTTCTCGACTCAACCCTCAATCTCATGAAGCAGTCTGAACAACGCACGCAAGATAACTTCGAAAAAATGAACGGTAAAATAAACAAACTACTCTACCTGACAAACAACGACAGCTACCAGCGATCGGAAGTCATTTTATCACTGAGTGTCCAGTTACTTACAATTGCTAATAATCTGCAAAAAATGCATACATCTATGATCACGTTGTTAGCGGACACTTACCATGGTCGAATTAGTCCGGTTCTACTAACCCCACAACAATTTTCGGGTGAAGTCGATAACATAAAGGCGAACCTTCCCACAGATCTAACACTACCAGTTGCAGACATTATTCATTTATATGGTGTAGTCACCGCTCACGCAGCAATCTCAACTCAGCACATTATTTGCACCTTGTTCATTCCTCTAGCCCATCAAGGGCAATATGACCTATTTTATATTACTCCAGTACCACAGCTAATGAACGACACTTTAGTGGCTATCATACCAACAACTAAAATGATAGCTCTCAACGCCCATCGTGATGAATATTTCGCTCTAGATGATTCGAAGCTAAGTAACTGCAATAGACTTGAGCATAACATTTTCTTATGCCCACACATTCAAGCTGCATATCATCGAGGCTCTCAAATTTGTCGCTGTGAGATACATTTATTCAACAATGAATCCGACTCAAGCTGCAACATAGAGTTGATAAGCAGCAACAACGTATGGTACCAACTTTATAACAAGAACCAGTGGCTACTCGCAACTCAACAGCAACTAAAACTAAGCACAGTATGCAAGGGTGAAAGCAGTTCTCAATTTCTGAAAGGTACTGGATTGCTCACGCTTCCAGCAGGATGTGCAATTAAAACTGATGTTATTACCATATACGGGCATCGAACCATCTCATCAAACTTGCATACATCATATACAAGCAATGGGATTACATTCCTTCATCTCCAAGAAAACGTAAACAACATGACACAATCCCTGTCATATACTTCGACAATTGAAAAAATAGCCCACCTGCAGAAAGAGATCAGGGCACAACGACAAGAATTTCCTCTAGCAACAACCCATAAAGTACATAGCTTAACAATTAGCTATATTGGACTGGCCTTGATTTTAGCAGTAATAGTTGCCCTGATAGCAAAACAAAGATTGACGAGAAGACGTGACCCGCTCCCCGAAGCACCACAACCGTCTCCACGATCCAACTGGAATGTTTCGTTGGAACCAACACCTTAAACCACTTCAAACTAAATTGCCGGAGATCGCACATTCCCACTTTCCAACCCCCTTGGGGCCGCAATATGTTAATTCCTTTGAGTTTTTTTTTTTTATCTTGTATTAAAAATAAAAAAAACAACTCTCAATAGAATTAAGAATACTTGAACAAAATCCGTACTTCTTTTTTTTTACGTTCTTCTCTTTTTTTCCACATTTTGACGTGAGAATTACCGCGTCTGCAAAATTCGTAGCTAAATTAAAACAAAATATTTATTCACACATGCTAAATCAAATAACTCGTCAGACGAAATTTAATACCTGTTTGGCTTTTACAGTCAGTGGGAAAATAATTTGCTTATTTAATTCACCAGCCAGACAGTTCTGAAATCCAATATCTGGGAAAATAATTAGTGCAGCAGAAGAGTGAACGGTTTCCGGCCTACTAAAAATTCTTCGTATAATTTTACGTTTTAAAAATTTTAAATATTATTAATTGTATTGTAATTTTTGTTAATTATGAGACCAATTTTTTACTTTTTTTTATTTTTTTATTTGTATTTGTAAATTTTGTATTATTTGTATTTGTAATTTTTTCTTTAAATACCATAAGTTTTTCAATAAAATGCATGATTGAACCTTTATCATTCATCAAGCCAACATCGTGTCTTTCATTTTCAACAAGTCAGTGTCCGTTGTTCTTGTGTACCACTTGAACAACTGAATTGAACAGCTTGAATTATCCTTGTGAACTACTCGGATAATAAACCCCCAAATATCAGAATAACTTGGTGAACCACCAAGTTATCCCAGGATTATCAAGTTGAGCAAGGCAAACGAGCCTGCGCTTAACATTAATAATGTCCTTTTTTTTATTTTATTAATTAATAATGTCCTTTTTATTTTGCAATTTTACTTCTGACACCAATTGTTACGTTTTTAGTCCTTTACATAAAAACGGTTTTATTATTTTCACAGGATTCGTTGAATTGCAATAAAATAAAACACGGATATTTATTTTACAAATAAATTCTCAGTAACACTTTATTTATTACTTTAAAAACACGTACAACTAAACGTGATGTACACACTAACTATTCTTGGCGATGTTTACTCGTCTAAGTTTAAAAACACACTTCTCCATGTCGTCTGGCAGCCTCCCCTTATATAGTCAATTATAAAACCTTCTGGTAACTTCGCTAACTTTCTGGAGTACAGCCGTCTCTCTTTATCTTTAACTGTACTGTAATTCAGGTCTCTTTTCATCTTTAAGTGTATGGCATGATCATTTTGGTCTTGCTATGGTGCAATGTATGTGCGTGTGTAGATGCATGAGGTTATTCTTCTGTTTGTTTATCTTCGCACACACACATACTCTAATGTTTGCAACTTAACAAATTACGCTGTCATCAAGTCAACATCTCTTGCAGTTTAAGTTTAATGTCACTGTTTGTAATTGCAATTAAGCAGTCTCGAATAATCTTGTAGGTTCTAACTACCGTTTCCTGAAGATTCCAGAAACTTCCATTTTCCGTTATTTTGATTTATTCTAACGGCTATCCACAAAGTGTTGCCAATGCTTTATTTTGACATTGCATAGGCAGTGTTGTATTTAGTGGTACAAAATACAGATTATCATCACAGCTGTTATTTTTATGTCGTTATATTTGAATCTGCATTTTTCATTTCGTAACACTGCCGCCCACTTAAGCCTGTTCGTCCCGAATAGGCACACAATTACCTTTTCTATAGTTGTCTTGGCGCTTTAGTGGTTCAAACTTAATTTTTGTCTTCCGGCCAATGTACTGCTCCATCATGTGCACGACGTCATTCATCCTTTCGATGATACCACGGATCTCAGCTTCCAACTTGTAGTTATCCCATGACGATCTCTTTTCCGTGCTATAAGGCTGTGTGCCACATCCACTAGGTACTGCTGGATAATTATTAGCTGAGTACATGTGACTATTCCTGTTGTAGCCTGTTCCTTTGCCGGTAGATGAACTGAAGACTTCTTTACTTGTACTGGGCGAAGTGTAGCTGTAACTACTTCCTTTACGCGGAGATCTTGCAGAGGCTCGAGGGGCATCAAATCTTGCCGGAGGGCGTGTATTATCATACGCTGGGCCTGTATTACCTTTACGATCATTACTACAGCACTCATAGGCACCACGTTGTCTTATACCTTTTATGAAAGCATCACGCGCCGAAGAAATTTGCATTTGTTGACGCTTAATTTCTCGAAGCTTTATTTCTAGTTTTTCACGCTCTAATCTTTGGCGCTCACGTTCGAGGCGTAATGATTCAGCCTCTCGTTGCAAACGTTTTCGTTCCACAGCCAATTTCGTATGCTCCTCAGCTAGTCGGACTTCCTCCAGGCGCAGACGCTCTCCTATTTCTTCATGCCGTCTGTCCTCGTTACGTGCTTCAGGTTGATGACACTGCTCCCGTTGTCGCTCTTGATGACAGCCATCACAACGAGACTTTTGATGGCTCTTCCATTTATTATTCCATGATGACGAGACAGATTTTTTCTTTCTTGTTGCATTGCAGTTGCGCTGGATATGGCCTTTCTCTCTGCAGCTATAGCATTTTATTCGCACTTTGTTTTTATTTAAAGCTTCTTTGATGTCCTTTTGACAATTAGCTTCTTTCTCGGTAATCACCTCCAGATTTCGGACCATATACGCTTGCGGCTTAGAAATTATCCTTGCGGTCTCCTGTGCTAAAGCATATGCCACAGTTTCTATAAAAGTAGGTTTCGGTGTCGCATATACTGCATACCTCACGTCAGGATCACTAATGCCACGTAATAAGGAATCAATTTTCAGCTGCTCCATCAATGGGTGATTTTCGCCAGGATAAGATAGTTGCACCATTTTTCCATTGCGAAATCTTGTAGGGACTCATTGGGCTTCTGTCCTCTACATCGCAATTCCATACGGTATATATCTCGCTTATGTTCGCCACCATATTTCCGCTGCAGTGCCGCCATTATGTCATCAAAGTTGTTTCTGCAGCTCCCTGGTACGGTTTCGAGTACTTCTGCTGCGGATCCTTTTAAGGCCAAAATCAACTCTATGGCCTTTTCCTCACTGTTCCAACCATTTTTGCTGGCAACTGTTTCGAACTGGAACTTGAAGATGTTCAAAGGTGCGCTGCCATCGAAACAAGGCGTCTTTACCCTGCTGGAAGCCTCTGGAATAACTCTCACTGGCCCTCCTTGACACTGAAGATTAACAATTTTTGCTTCCAAGTCATGCAATTTCTCGTCCACATCTTTTACATGCACTTCGACGCCGCTAATTTCTAGGCTATGGAGTTTATTCTCTAGTTCTGAGAGTTTCTCGTCAAATTTGCTGACTTGTACCTCAATGCCATCTACTCTTCTATTAATGGCCTCCGAAATTTCCACTAGCTTCTCATTTGTGGCCTTAGATGTTTCCTGAAGTTTCTCATTTGTGGCTTTAACTTCATCTAGCACCCTCTCGTTGTTAGCTCTAGATGTTTCTTGAACTTCAGCTAGCATTCTCTCATTGTTACCTCTAGATGTTTCTTTAACTTCTTGAAATTTCTCCATCATAGCGGCGAACATTGTGCTTAAATCCATGTTGCTTGTCGTGGCACGAGTACATACCTCTATTTCCTCTTTATCCTCAAATTCGTATGTCCCGATGTCGATGCCACGCTGCTATCAGCCTCTTCTGAAGTTCCACTTTATTGCCTGTTGTTGGCAGTTCCAGCTTACTCAGCTCTTTTTTTAGCTGCTCAACTTTTAGCTCTTCAAACTTCATGGCTTCTATTTTTTTTATTGTCCTTTTTATTATTATTAATGTCCTTTTTATTATTATTAATGTCCTTTTTATTATTATTAATGTCCTTTTTATTAATTAATAATGTCCTTTTTTTTATTTTATTAATTAATAATGTCCTTTTTATTTTGCAATTTTACTTCTGACACCAATTGTTACGTGTTTAGTCCTTTACATAAAAACGGTTTTATTATTTTCACAGGATTCGTTGAATTGCAATAAAATAAAACACGGATATTTATTTTACAAATAAATTCTCAGTAACACTTTATTTATTACTTTAAAAACACGTACAACTAAACGTGATGTACACACTAACTATTCTTGGCGATGTTTACTCGTCTAAGTTTAAAAACACACTTCTCCATGTCGTCTGGCAGCCTCCCCTTATATAGTCAATTATAAAACCTTCTGGTAACTTCGCTAACTTTCTGGAATACAGCCGTCTCTCTTTATCTTTAACTGTACTGTAATTCAGGTCTCTTTTCATCTTTAAGTGTATGGCATGATCATTTTGGTCTTGCTATGGTGCAATGTATGTGCGTGTGTAGATGCATGAGATTATTCTTCTGTTTGTTTATCTTCGCACACACACATACTCTAATGTTTGCAACTTAACAAATTACGCTGTCATCAAGTCAACATCTCTTGCAGTTTAAGTTTAATGTCACTGTTTGTAATTGCAATTAAGCAGTCTCGAATAATCTTGTAGGTTCTAACTACCGTTTCCTGAAGATTCCAGAAACTTCCATTTTCCGTTATTTTGATTTATTCTAACGGCTATCCACAAAGTGCTGCCAGTGCTTTATTTTGACATTGCATAGGCAGTGTTGTATTTAGTGGTACAAAATACAGATTATCATCACAGCTGTTATTTTTATGTCGTTATATTTGAATCTGCATTTTCATTTCGTAACACTGCCGCCCACTTAAGCCTGTTCGTCCCGAATAGGCACACAATTACCTTTTCTATAGTTGTCTTGGCGCTTTAGTGGTTCAAACTTAATTTTTGTCTTCCGGCCAATGTACTGCTCCATCATGTGCACGACGTCATTCATCCTTTCGATGATACCACGGATCTCAGCTTCCAACTTGTAGTTATCCCATGACGATCTCTTTTCCGTGCTATAAGGCTGTGTGCCACATCCACTAGGTACTGCTGGATAATTATTAGCTGAGTACATGTGACTATTCCTGTTGTAGCCTGTTCCTTTGCCGGTAGATGAACTGAAGACTTCTTTACTTGTACTGGGCGAAGTGTAGCTGTAACTACTTCCTTTACACGGAGATCTTGCAGAGGCTCGAGGGGCATCAAATCTTGCCGGAGGGCGTGTATTATCATACGCTGGGCCTGTATTACCTTTACGATCATTACTACAGCAGTCATAGGCACCACGTTGTCTTATACCTTTTATGAAAGCATCACGCGCCGCAGAAATTTGCATTTGTTGACGCTTAATTTCTCGAAGCTTTATTTCTAGTTTTTCACGCTCTAATCTTTGGCGCTCACGTTCGAGGCGTAATGATTCAGCCTCTCGTTGCAAACGTTTTCGTTCCACAGCCAACTTCGTATGCTCCTCAGCTAGTCGGACTTCCTCCAGGCGCAGACGCTCTCCTATTTCTTCATGCCGTCTGTCCTCGTTACGTGCTTCAGGTTGATGACACTGCTCCCGTTGTCGCTCTTGATGACAGCCATCACAACGAGACTTTTGATGGCTCTTCCATTTATTATTCCATGATGACGAGACAGATTTTTTCTTTCTTGTTGCATTGCAGTTGCGCTGGATATGGCCTTTCTCTCCGCAGCTATAGCATTTTATTCGCACTTTGTTTTTATTTAAAGCTTCTTTGATGTCCTTTTGACAATTAGCTTCTTTCTCGGTAATCACCTCCAGATTTCGGACCATATACGCTTGCGGCTTAGAAATTATCCTTGCGGTCTCCTGTGCTAAAGCATATGCCACAGTTTCTGTAAAAGTAGGTTTCGGTGTCGCATATACTGCATACCTCACGTCAGGATCACTAATACCACGTAATAAGGAATCAATTTTCAGCTGCTCCATCAATGGGTGATTTTCGCCAGGATAAGATAGTTGCACCATTTTTCCATTGCGAAATCTTGTAGGGACTCATTGGGCTTCTGTCCTCTACATCGCAATTCCATACGGTATATATCTCGCTTATGTTCGCCACCATATTTCCGCTGCAGTGCCGCCATTATGTCATCAAAGTTGTTTCTGCAGCTCCCTGGTACGGTTTCGAGTACTTCTGCTGCGGATCCTTTTAAGGCCAAAATCAACTCTATGGCCTTTTCCTCACTGTTCCAACCATTTTTGCTGGCAACTGTTTCGAACTGGAACTTGAAGATGTTCAAAGGTGCGCTGCCATCGAAACAAGGCGTCTTTACCCTGCTGGAAGCCTCTGGAATAACTCTCACTGGCCCTCCTTGACACTGAAGATTAACAATTTTTGCTTCCAAGTCATGGAATTTCTCGTCCACATCTTTTACATGCACTTCGACGCCGCTAATTTCTAGGCTATGGAGTTTATTCTCTAGTTCTGAGAGTTTCTCGTCAAATTTGCTGACTTGTACCTCAATGCCATCTACTCTTCTATTTATGGCCTCCGAAATTTCCACTAGCTTCTCATTTGTGGCCTTAGATGTTTCCTGAAGTTTCTCATTTGTGGCTTTAACTAGCTAGCACCCTCTCGTTGTTAGCTCTAGATGTTTCTTGAACTTCAGCTAGCATTCTCTCATTGTTACCTCTAGATGTTTCTTTAACTTCTTGAAATTTCTCCATCATAGCGGCGAACATTGTGCTTAAATCCATGTTGCTTGTCGTGGCACGAGTACATACCTCTATTTCCTCTTTATCCTCAAATTCGTATGTCCCGATTTCGATGCCACGCTGCTTGAACTCATCTATCAGCCTCTTCTGAAGTTCCACTTTATTGCCTGTTGTTGGCAGTTCCAGCTTACTCAGCTCTTTTTTTAGCTGCTCAACTTTTAGCTCTTCAAACTTCATGGCTTCTATTTTTTTTATTGTCCTTTTTATTATTATTAATGTCCTTTTTATTATTATTAATGTCCTTTTTATTATTATTAATGTCCTTTTTATTAATTAATAATGTCCTTTTTTTTATTTTATTAATTAATAATGTCCTTTTTATTTTGCAATTTTACTTCTGACACCAATTGTTACGTGTTTAGTCCTTTACATAAAAACGGTTTTATTATTTTCACAGGATTCGTTGAATTGCAATAAAATAAAACACGGATATTTATTTTACAAATAAATTCTCAGTAACACTTTATTTATTACTTTAAAAACACGTACAACTAAACGTGATGTACACACTAACTATTCTTGGCGATGTTTATTCGTCTAAGTTTAAAAACACACTTCTCCATGTCGTCTGGCAGCCTCCCCTTATATAGTCAATTATAAAACCTTCTGGTAACTTCGCTAACTTTCTGGAATACAGCCGTTTCTCTTTATCTTTAACTGTACTGTAATTCAGGTATCTTTTCATCTTTAAGTGTATGGCATGATCATTTTGGTCTTGCTATGGTGCAGTGTATGTGCGTGTGTAGATGCATGAGATTATTCTTCTGTTTGTTTATCTTCGCACACACACATACTCTAATGTTTGCAACTTAACAAATTACGCTGCCATCAAGTCTACATCTCTTGTAGTTTAAGTTTAATGTCACTGTTTGTAATTGCATTAAGCAGTCTCGAATAATCTTGTAGGTTCTAACTACCGTTTCCTGAAGATTCCGGAAACTTCCATTTTCCGTTATTTTGATTTATTCTAACGGCTATCCAAAAAGTGTTGCCAATGCTTTATTTTGAGATTGCATAGGCAGTGTTGTATTTAGTGGTACAAAATACAGATTATCATCACAGCTGTTATTTTTATGTCGTTATATTTGAATCTGCATTTTATATATATATATATATATATATATATATATATATATATATATATATATATATATATATATATATATATATATATATATATATATATATATATATATATATATATATATATATATATATATATATATATATATATATATATATATATATATATATATATATATATATATATATATATATATATATATATATATAATATAATATTTATATATCGATAAATCCACTATTTAGACAGGAAGCTAAGTTTTTATTTGAACGGCTTTTTTGGAAAGAAAATGTACTGTAGTAAAACCACCTGCGAAGTATATACATACATACCTGTTAAAACATACAAATTTCTATTAAAATTTCTCGGTACTCCTAAAATTCTATTGCTTTTTAACCCGGACAAAGGTGAATTTAAATTCCTGGTAATCATAAATTTAGGAATTTTAAATTTCTCATTGATTTCCAAGTGTTTATTTTTACCTGGTGGAAAACATTTGTTTAATGCGATTAGCATAACGATAATTTTACCTATTCACATTTTATATTTTTACTGGAAACTGGCAAAATATTAAATAAGTGTGTACATTGTATGTGCTATAACAGACAAAGTATTAGACTTTTGTTTGGAACATTTTATATAATTTTAAAAGTAGAGACCTGTAGATTAAGATTTTTTTATTTGTTTTTAGAGTTCCGCAAAATTTGTGGTCACTTAAGAAAAAATATAAAAAATTTAGTGAAAATTAAGGTTAATTTCTTAAATCTTTGACCCGCAATATCTTAAAAACTACTTGAGATACCGCTATGAAATTTTCAGCGTTTTAAGATCGTATAGTTACTAATAAAAAGCAGTAAGAAGCTTGGACCAAATACAATTCGAAGTAAGTTTGTTTTAGTAATAACAAAAAGTCATTTGAAAATCTGACTTTTGTCGGTATTTTTCCTCTCCTGACTATACTAGTCGCGGGGGCCATTATCCCCACATATGGAAAGTTGCTATCAAATATAGCTTTAAAATTCCGGCTGAGAAGCTAAGATCGCAGCTTTGCAATTTTTGTACCACTCATGCAAACATGGAAAATATTTTTAAGGAGTTACTGTGGGCGAATTATTATAGATAGAGCTTAGCTTTTTAGCTTGGTTTTTTGTCCTCTATCCAAATCATTTGTTACTGATAGTAACTTTTTGATATAAAAATTTACAAAAACTTGAAAATTGAAACTGCTGGCATTTCTCTTTTTTAGTGGTTTTTTTTGAAGTTTTTAGTTTTCTAAAGAATTTTTTTAGAATAATTGTGATGTGCTAAACACAAAAAAGGAATAAAAAAATTTCATTTCGGCCATTGTGCATAATATAAAGGTTCATTTTCATGTATACTTCTTGTTAAAGCGTCATTCAGAATCAAAGGCTGGTTCATTCAAAATGTATTATATATATTTGAAAGGCTGTGATCGAATAAAGTTCATCACCAATTGTTGCTGTTTCGGAAGCTTTTTTGTACCACAAATAATAAAAAATCCATAGTTTTATAATATCATTGAATAGTTCATTCGATTATAAAAAGTCATAATGAATGGATCTAAATCTGGTTAAAACAAAAAATCTTATATTCTGTGTTTTATTATTTAGGCTATTTATGATCAGATTTTTTCTTAACTTTAGATGCAAATAAAACAATTTATTCCATTTTTGTTCCCAATGTTTCATCGGCTTTGTTCCGGCGTCGATAGAATCTTATAATCGGCTTTGGATGGGGCTGTAAAGAGAAGTAAATATATGCACATACATCAAAAAACACAAATGTACCGTTATATGAACAATGGCTGAAGTGAACTTTTTTCAGTGTATAGCATATCATTCATAGTTACCCTAAAAAATGCATTGGCAAATTTAAACCTTTTTGCTGTAAATTGACAACCTGTTTGAATGATTTTCTGTATTTTACATACACTGAAAATAATCCATGCAACATTTTACGAAAAAAAAATTTCGTAGTGACTTTTTTCGTAGAATATACGAAACTTTCGTATATATTACGAAAAAACATTTGGGCAATATTTTTTTAAATTTACGAAAGTAACGAATACCTTTCGCAAACATTTTTCCTTGTTAGAAAATAAATTTGAAATAAAAAAATAAATTAAAATATTTTTTTATAAACTGACGTATTTTTCAGATGTATGTAAATAAAACTAATTTTTAGCTCTTATAAAATAATTAGAAAGTGGCTCAGGGGGTAGAGTTATGACTTGAAACATGAAGATTGCGAGTTCGTGCCCCGGTTGAGCCATACTTATTTCTTACTTTTATTTTTTAATTATTTTCGTACATTTCGTATATTTCACGACAGAATTTCGTGGTGCGAAACTACGAAATATTTCGTAATATGTACGACCGTTTTCGTGCATATGTTGCATGGAATTTTTTCAGTGTAGAGTTATATTTCAATTATTTTTTACATATTTTTTTATATAGGTATTCTTCAAAAGAAAATTCTCAACATACACGGTAAAACAGAACAACGTTGTTTTTGGTGATTACAACGCTAAGCACACGAGCCTCATCACGCTAAAAGGTCGCGTTTTATTTGACACTATTTCAAAAATGCGTTCGAATGTTATATCAAGTGGGCAGCCAATTTACTGGCCAACAGATCGCCGAGAAATACCTGATGTTATTGATTTTGCAGTGGTAAAGGGTGTGCCCGGCGAAATGATCCAAGTTGAAGCATCTTAGATTTGTCTTCAGATCACTCACCAACTATTGTCACTATATATTCACAAACATCTTCTTCACCCACTTGTGATTTAACGATGACAACCACACGTATAAATTGGTTGAAATACAAAAAATATTTCAGTGCTCATTGCCCAGAAAATATTCTATTAAAAACGCCAACTGACATAGATGACTCTATTAGAATATTTAAGGTAAACCTTAAGCAAGCTGCTATAAATGCTACTACTACAAATCTTCAGGCGAGATATAATAAAATTGACAGATGTAGAACGGCTTTTATCTGAAAAAAGAAGAGTTCATAGAGAATGGCAACGCTACAGATCCCCTAGCTAAAATCTAGGCTGAAGGAATGTACTAAACAGCTTAAACCTCTACTAGAATATCAAAAAACCGCTTCTCTTCAACAATTTCTGTATGGGCTCGTCGCAAAAGCTCAAACAGACTATTCGCTGTGGAGAGCAGCCCGAGGCCTCAAAAGTCAAGTGATATATAAGCCTTCATTGCGAGCTTCGAATGGAGACTGGGCAAGAACTAACGCTGAAAAAGGTACTCTGTTTGTAAACCACTTGCAGAAAGTATTTACTCCAAATACGTCTGATACTATAGTTGAGTTGCCACAAGTCTTCGCTATACCAGATGTTACTTTAGGCTCAATATTCGTTAGATTGAACACTGCATTGCAGGCTTAAATTGGAAAAAAGTTCCAGGTGCTGATAAAATAAGCAATAAAATGATCTTAGAGCTACCCTATACTGCAAAATGGATAGTTCTATTTATTTTTAACGGTATTTTGCGCTTCTAATGCTATCCCGCAGAATGGAAGGTTTCGCTGATTACCATGATACCTAAGACAGGCAAAGATCATACGAAGGTGGAATCCTATAGCCTTATAAGCCTATTGTCTAACATGAAAAGGTACTTATGAGCAACCTTACGCCCTTAATGAATGTACTGGTTGCATTCAAGCGCTCTCCATCGATGTTTCTCAGGCATTTGATAAAGTATGGCACGAAGGTTTAATACAAAGAAGGTTTAAACTAAAGCAAAACCTACCAGAAAACATCCTTAAACTTTTGTTGTAGGGTAATTTTCTAAGCCCTCCGCAACCAATTGAAACCGGAGCTCCTCAAGGCAGCACCCTCGGTCCTGTATTATGTCTGATATATGCCTCTGACTTGCCGGTAAGTAGTAACATACACATATCAACATTCGCTGATGATACAGCTTTTCTTAGTATTCACAAAAGCCATCCGCAAACTGCAAGATTATATGCCCCATTTGGAACAACGGCGGATAAAAATTAACGACCAAAAATTTCTACACATTACTTTTACATTGTGCAGAGAAAACTGCCTACCTATACAAATAAATAACCAAACTATACCTCAACACACTGAAGTAAAATATCTCGGTGTTCATCTTAATCGTTGTCTAATATGGAAGTCCCACCGAAATTAAATTAAAAGCAGCTCAAATGAATTAGCTCTTTGGAAGGAACTCTTCTCTAATACTAGATTGTAAACTTCTTCTATACAACTGCATTCTAAAAACAATATGGTCCTATGGAATCCAGTTATGGGGCATTGTCTTGACGTCAAATGTAGAAAACATTTAAAGGCAACAAAATAAAATACTCCGTACGATTACAGCAGTCCCATGGTATGTTAGAAACAAGCGAATTCATAAAGATCTAGATGTGCCGCTGGTTAAGACAGTGTTTTCTAAACACGTGACAAGCTACATGAAAAAACTTGAGTTGTACCCAAATTCACTACCCTGAAACATCATTAGCTTTAGATGCCACACTCGGCTGAGAAGGAGGGACACTCTTGCTCTCAGCCGAACACGAGAGACGTAAACAGCGAAAGAACCAACCGCTGAAACAAATATTTTTGTCTGGCTTATTAACTTTCAGTTGAACCTAAACTTAAATTTTAACTGAAAGTTAACAATTGCTGTTAACAAAAAAATTGAGTTAGCTTGTGTCATCATTTTTTGTTAGCCTGAAATAAACTATTTTTGGGAAATGCAAAAATTTTAGCAATTTGTACAAATAATATCATGGTTCAACAGCATCTGAGTACGACCGCTGCACAAACAAATGCTGCATTCGCCTAAGAAGCTTTGAATTTGTTATTATTCTTGAAAATGTACATATGTTTAATATTTTCAGAATAACAAAAAATAATTTATATTCAAATGCCAATAATTTCTTCAGTTAAGAACTTAAATTCAAAAAAGGTTCCAGTTAAATTTAAATACAAAATAAATTGATGTTTTATTAAGTATTTATTTTTTATAAAAAGTATATTTTTCCACTTTTTGCTACTTTTAACAATTTTTGGAAGTGGAAGAATAGAGAGCAGGTATGAAGTTATCTTAAATATGTGTATGTTGTAAATTACTCTGTGATACATAAAAATTATTCAGGGGTTGAGTGCTGTGTTTTTCTTCCGACGGTGTTTGTTTGAATTTGGAACGATTTTCCGTTTTCCGAATGCCACGCAGGTCAATCATCAGCTTCAATATATGTGTATGTGTGCGTTTGCTTAAAAAAATATATACACATATACGGAGGGGAAATATTGAAGAATATCAAAATGCTTTTGATTTTTATAACAAACGCACACATGAAGCTAAAATAATGATCCGTCTAGCACCCGCGTAAGATACCAAGATACTATATACATTTACTTGTGTGGAAAATAGCACTAAAGGTGGTTTTAGACTATCTGTGTTTTGTCACCTGACTTTGGGTCTGTAAATTTTAGATGGCAATGTTTCAAGAGGTTCACACGGCATGTAGAGCTTTTGCAGTGGGAAATTTGACAAGTCAGATGTTAAGCATAGATAGTATAAAACCACCTTAACATAGCTTGCAAAAGCGCGTAATTACAGTAAAATCAGCTAAAAAAAATAAGTGAGTTATGGTATGTTTTGTGTTTTGACTTTTTGTTTCTTGTTTAGAAAAAAGGCGGTCATGCTAATATATTTCATCATAACTCGAGAACGGTATAAACGATTTAGATAAATCAAACACAAAAAGATGGCGAATAAAAGTATCTTTAAGTCCTCCATAAATAGTTTTTATATTTTTAACTGTTTCGAAGTTATTCAGAAATTCGGAACGAAAAATTGAAATTCGGAACGAAAAAATTTTTTTTTTTAATTTTGTAAAGTCGGGCTAATATATATTTTCTAAATTTTTTCATATTTCACGAACCAGAATTTGCGTGGGTTAGGTATTCATTTTCGACCTATAGTTTTTTCGCGAAAATTTCTTAGAATTTTAAAACATAATGAAATATAGTAATATTGCGTACTATATATTTTTTCAACAGTATATACATAGTACGCAAACCCAAAATATAGTACAATACTATATACTATAGTGCGGTTGGCAACCCTAGTAATACCATCTCATTTCTAGGTAACCTGTACGCTTGGCAACATTTTTCCCATAATTCTTTCCTATATTAGAAAAGCAAAAAAAAAAAATATTGCCAAGCTAACGAAGGCAAAAAATCATTTATATGATACTCATATTGTTATACTGTAGCAAAAATGTATTTAGAAAATGCCTATGATTTGTAAAACTTTGGGGGTCCGTAACTCCGAAAATATGATTTTCCAGTAATTTTTGTACTTAAAATATTTTTCTTAGAAGTAAATTTTCTATCAGATATTAAAATCGAAGGAATGTGGATCGGCGGCGGCTTGAAGCTTCTCTGTTCATAAGCTAATGGTTCATTTTTTTATTATTTCGTATCTTCCAAAAGCCTGTATGGATTTCGGCAGTTAAGGTATCGTTATATTCGTCTTAACAATCGAAGTGTTCTGAAAATTAAAGAAAATTAAAAGTAGATTAAATAAATACATATGTATATAAAAGTTCTATGTTTAATTACCAGATTAACAAGAAAAACATAACACGCGTTTTTTATATGTATGTTTGTAAATTTCTTTTTTACCTCGTATCTTTCAAACGCCTGTATGAATTATATAGTTATATTCGTTATATAGAGCCCAAGTGTTCTTAGTTACGTGTTTGAAAAGTAAAAACAAAATGGTGGATTTTCGACGTGAAAAAGTAGTACGTTTAATTAAATTTTACCCAACATATCCAGTGGGATATCAAAATAAAGGAAATTAAAAGGGAATTACATATATATATATATATATATATATATATATATATATATATATATATATATATATATATATATATATATATATATATATATATATATATATATATATATATATATATATATATATATATATATATATATATATATATATATATATATATATATATATATATAAATATATATAAATATATATATATATATATATATATATATATATATATATATATATATATAATATATATATATATATATATATATATATATATATATATATATATATATATATATATATATATATATATATATATATATATATATATATATATATATATATATATATATATATATATATATATATATATATATATATATATATATATATATATATATATATATATATATATATATATATATATATATATATATATATATATATATATATATATATATATATATATATATATATATATTGTCCAAATTCAAATTTGGACACCTAAATTATAACATAGTAAGAATACTCCATTATAATTTTTATATTAAAAACATATATTTAATATAAGTAACCACTTGTGTACTAAAAACAAAATTTAAAATATCGTAAGAAATATCAAACTTTGGCAACACTTAAAAATTTAGTACAAACGGTGTTGAATTAAATTTCCAAGTTCGTTAAATTCTTTTTTTTATAAAACATAAAGTACACGACTTCACAACATTGTTTTTAATACTCACTTGCGTTTTACCTTTAATACGAGTCACTTACTTGCTTGCTTTATTGGTCATCCGATCAACAACCAAAAATTAAAACTTAAACTACAATTATATTTACCGCTAGTTTAAATCAAATTGGATTCTACAACTACAATTCTAATATTAAAGGAATTTTATTCTACTTAAACCCACATGTATTAAATACTTATGGATACTTAGCTCTAAACTTACATTATATACTTTATCAAACTGGAATTAGAATAAACAATTACATTGAAGTACTAAAGCACTTACCTTGTTATTTGTTGGACACCCTTCTAAAAGGTGAGCATTGTTTAACCCACCAGCCTATGTACAATTTAACCCAAGGCTAATAATTCTCTCCCCTTTTGATAATTACCTTCATAATTATAATCACCCGAGAACGAGTGAATATAATTAAATTCTGCTTTGTAGATTGGCCCCCCCCTTTGCGTGCGATCGCACACCCTCTCTGCAATCCACAAAGAGAATCTCCATACGTACATACAACTGAACGTATTCATATATATATATATATATATATATATATATATATATATATATATATATATATATATATATATATATATATATATATATATATATATATATATATATATATATATATATATATATATATATATATATATATATATATATATATATATATATATATATATATATATATATATATATATATATATATATATATATATATATATATATATATATATATATATATATATATATATATATATATATATATATATATATATATATATATATATATATATATATATATATATATATATATATATATATATATATATATATATATATATATATATATATATATATATATATATATATATATATATATATATATATATATATATATATATATATATATATATATATATATAAGTTATATCCTTAAATTTAATTAGGAATATTAAATTGATTTAAAGTTGCTTAGCAACCAAAAAGTTCGACTGCGTAGAAACCAAAATGTGAACAAGATGAACTTAAAAAAACTAAAAAGTATAAAATAAAATAATCAAAAAACGCTACAGCTTTAAAAAGCTCAAAATTAAATTACAAGTCCAGGAGTGCGGAACATAGCGACTTTTACAGTCGGGTAGCATTAAATATCGAATCTTCAAATCTTCTTCTTCTAATGGCTCCCCGCAGTAAAACTCGCTATGTTCCGCACTACTGGACTTGTTATTTTATTTTTAGTTTTTAACGCTGCACAATGGGGCAGACATATTGGGAG
Source organism: Panzeria rudis (assembly GCA_956483635.1). Lineage (NCBI taxonomy): Eukaryota > Metazoa > Arthropoda > Insecta > Diptera > Tachinidae > Panzeria > Panzeria rudis. Next base: position 7,872,335 of record OY101452.1, read on the forward strand.
TTCACGCAATAAATCAAAAATTAAAAATGTGATTAAAAAAGTTACGTCATTTGAAAGAGAACATTACTTTTGTTCCAAATGTCTTTCTGTAATCCCAGGTTAGAGTCCAAAGTCAAGTAAAAAATTTCATTTTCAAAGATTTAAAAAATTTTGTTTTAAATATAAAAGTTTGACAAATAAATTACGTTTCTCATTAAAAAATTTTATTTTGTTTTACATTGAAGGAACTCACAAGGTAGTTCTAAGTGTTCTAACTGTTGTAGGTACTAACATTATACAATTGTTGTATGTTTTTTATTGATATTCTCAATAAAAAAATATAATATGGCACTACAACTCATTTAGATATGTTTTTATGTTGTGCTTTGTGTTCAGCTGAATAATTTTCGCATGAAACCGTTTCTATTTAGAATTTTAATTTTTGTATTTTTATTGTATGTACATAAATATATATTTTTTAATATTTTGATATTTAATTTTTGAAGTTTTTTAGTCTTTAGTATTTGGGTATTCAAATATGTCCTATTTGAAATGTTGTACTATGTTACTACCTATGATATTAGTACACCTTGTGAATTCCTTTATTGTATTGGTATGATTTTTAGTGAATGGATCTGTGTAAAAATATTTTTAAAATTATGGAACATTCATGGTCAGATTTATGTTTATATGAAAAGTATAATTGTAGTCTATATTTGCTACATTTTAGTATTTCAAAAGCGTTAAAGTTATAGAGATATCCAATATTCCCCATATTTATTATATACAAAATAAGAAACAGAATGTATATATTTGCATCCAAGTTAAACTTTTTGCGATAGTGCATTTTATTTAAGTTTTCCACTTTATACATTTTGTATATTTTCCAATGTAGGTAGTATTATAGGCTCCTTGAAAAATGGCCCCAAACTGAAAAATGAAAAATGGCCCCAAAATAGGAAAAATGGCTCCAAAAATTTTTGTTGTTGTTTGCAATAGAAAATATCTGGGTCCATTTTTAATTTCTAAGCTTGGGGCCATTTTTCATTGAGGCATTTTTCCTACTTGAGGGAAAATGGCGGCTTGAGGATTTTTTGCTCTAGGTATGTATATCGAAAAGCGGCTTCGCTGAATAAAAATTCTTGCATAGCCGGCCTTTGGCCGGGCTTAAGGATTTTTTCCTCTATGTATATCGAAAAGCGGCTTTGCTGCATAGCCAGCCTTCGGCCGGGCTTAAGGGCTTTTTTCTCTAGGTGTATCGAAAAGCGGCTTCGGTGAGTAAAGATTTCTGCATAGCCAGCCTTCGAAAAGTGGCTTCGGTGTGTAAAGATTTCTGCATAACCGGCCTTCGGCGGGGCTTAAGGGTTTTTTCCTCTAGGTATATCGAAAAAAGGCTTCGCTGAGTAAAGATTTCTGCATAGCCAGCCTTCGAAAAGCGCCTTCGGTGAGTAAAGCCCGGCTGAAGACTAGCTATGCAAAAATCTCTACTCAGCGAAGCAGCCTTTTGATATACCTAAAGGAAAAAACTCTTAAGCCCGGCCGAAGTCCGGGCTCTTCGAGCACATATAAGTCTTCGGCAAGACGGGTTGAAGGCAGATTATAATGGCAATAGCTACTAATATTTGGCTTTATTTCCCGTACGTCCTCTTTTTGCGTATGGCGTTATTGCCCAAATTTTCTATTGAAAACAACAACAAACGATTTTTGGGGCCATTTTTTATATATTTATTAAAGTGATAAAATGAAAAATGGCCCCAAACTTAGAAATGAAAAATGGGCCCAAAATATAGGAGAAATGCCGTCAATTTAAAAAATAAAAAATGGCCCAAAAATTTAGGAAAATTCGCCCCAAATGTGGTGTTGTTGTTTTCAATTCAAAAGTTTGGGGCCATTTTTCATTTTTGGTTTGGGGCCATTTTTCATGGAGCCAGTATTATAGGGTGGGTGGTTCGAACAAAAGTTGCAGCGATCACCTCCAAGAATGGAAGATATAGCAATGACGTTAATACATTTTTTTGCCACGCCTTAAAATACTGCACTTTCTATTTTTTATATGTAGCGATCCATTTGAAGTCCGATTTCATTATATTGCATGTCGTTGTTTATGGTTTGAATTTGGCTTAATTTTTGGTTCTGGTGGCTTTTTAATTCACCATCGAATTCTGGGCGCCACTTATGTCATCGCGGGTCCTTCCCTCCTAATGCCCAATTTTTTGGATGTCGCGAAAGCCCTTCTAAAACTCTGCATGTCTAGCTTTTAGTATATTCAGTTTATGCCACGCCCCTAAAAAGTGAAAGGACAATTACGTTTAAGACAATTGGTACAAAAGTTTTCCACAGGGGCGTAACCAAAAATAGTAATAGCTTTCACATACACTGAAAAAACAAAAAATATTTTTTATAAATTTTTTTACTTTTGGGTTATTTTAATAAATTTTTTCGGAAGGCTATGATATCTTTATATATTTGATACCTATAGAAAAATAGCTCTCTATTGGTACCAATCTCTCATATCAAAAGATTGTGGTTGATTTATCGCGCGGTTTGATATACTTAAAAAAAATTCAAATAAAATTTTACTTTTTTGAACTATGTATAAGTTCATTTTTAAACTTCCATTAATTTCTTCAATATCAGGTGAATTTTTTTCCATTGTCCAGTTATTTGACTTTTGTATTTGGCAACCCTAATAGTAATACACAAAGAAAACATTATTATACAGTTCTGGTAGCATTAAATTCAATTAAACCTTTATAACAGCTGTTTAAAAATTTGCTACATGTTGCTGAAAGCATAGATACATTTGTATGTATGTATGTAAATATATTTCCATACATATGTAGATATATCTACAGATGTAGATATATCTACATACCCTGCAGACAAAGAAACTGGTATGTTGTTGGAACTATACTAGTTGCTTTTTGCTTCAGACTAGTTGTCTATCTATCCTTTTTTCATATATCGAACTATCGATTTTAACATTACGTTGTCATAGGAGACCAACTAGTTCATTTGTATACAGTTACATCCCGATTGGAATCCTAGTCATTGTAAACTAGTACGCTTACTAGTTTTTTTATTAAGAGTTTTGTAACTCTTAAAAAAACTTTGGCTCAACCGGTGTACGAACACACATTCCTCATACTTTATTTATTTATTTATTTATTTATTTATTTATAAGGTAATTCCAATACAACAAGAACTTGTCTTATATTATAGTATTGGTTATTATTTGGCATATGTATGTAACATGTTCACAAATTTTATTTAAAAAATAAAAAAATAAAAAAGAACAATATTTAGAATAAATTACATGAATAAATAAGAAATAGTTTTTACAAATAAATAATAATAAACGTTACAATTAAGACAGGTGAAACAATTAGTTTGTTCATACGTTTGCAAATAGTAGAATATTACTACGAAAAGTGCTTAAATATGGCAGATTTAAAATGACTTGCATTGTTGTATTTGAGGGGGTAGCTGCCTCCAAAGACGAATTGAATTAACGAAGAAATGTTGCGCAGAGATAGCTTTAGTATATTTTATGCTATTTATCCTGTTTCCTCTATTCGATCTAGAAAAGGTTATTTTTCGAAACAGGTAGGTTGGTTGCTGGTTATATACAATTTTATGTAAAAACAGTAGTGTTCGGCACTTTAGCAAATTATCAAACGTTATACTATAGATTTGTTTTGCAAATTGTGATATGCTTCTGTTCCTTTTGATAGCAAATACATATCTAGCAATGATGTTATATGTTACATTTAGCCTTCGCCTACTTACAGCATCGCAACTAGCAAACAGCTCACAACCATACATAAGAGTTGGCAATAAATAAGTTTTGGCTAATAGCATCCGGATATGAATCGGTGTGAAATATTGTGTCATCCAAAGATTCCGAAGCATAGCAAAGGTTTTCCCACTGTTTATTTTAATGTGATCTGACCAATTGAGTTCTTTATTAAACATAACACCGAGGTTTTTAGCAGATTCTACAAAGCTTATGGTCGTATTATTAATATGTATTGGTGGGAGACACATTGCGAAGTTTTTAGGAATTCCCACGGCTAAAGCAGCTGATTTTTTGGGATTTAAACTTAATCCATTTGCAGATGCCCATAAGTAAATTTGATGCAGATCCTGGTTTATCATCCGTACACAATTAGCTGCGTCATCAACACTGCAACTAATATAAAGTTGTACATCATCAGCATACATTTGTATTTGACAATGTTTTACATGCAATTGAAGGTCGTTAGCATATATCGAATACAATAGTGGGCCAAGTATCGAGCCCTGTGGTACACCTCTTGGCATTGAATAGCTGCAGGAGATCATTGAATCATGGCAAACACTTTGGCTTCTATCACTAAGGTACGAAGATAAAAGCCTTATCGCAGTTGAGGAAAAACTACACAAATGTTTTAATTTATGGCAGAGAATTGTATGATATACCGTATCAAATGCCTTGGAATGGTCAAGCAATATAAGAAATGACATTTGGCGTTTATCAATTTGACACCTTATTTCCTCAGACACGCTAATCAAAGTAGTGAGGCAGCTATGCTTTGGCCTAAATCCAGATTGTCTTTCACTTAACAACGCATTAGTGTGCAAATGACGGCTTATTTGAGAGTGTACTAATTTTTCAAATACCTTTGATAGGTATGGTAAGATCGCAATAGGTCGAAAGCATTTATCAGATTTTAACACTGGTAAAATTTTGGCATGTTTCCACACAGATGGGAACGTAGACGTAGTAATAATTGTATTTAACATATGGGTGATGTAAGCCAGCGTGTAAGGAAGTGTAAGCTTGATAAATTTTGGATGCACTCCATCAAATCCAACAGCATTAGATTTAATATTAAGAAATGACTCTAGTACATCCTCCTGCGTAAAGTGCACAAAATTGAATTCAGGTGTTTGTTGCTGATTCAAAACGACGTTGTTGTAAAAATTAATGTTCATTTGTGGCATAGGTATATTTGCAAATTCTTGATTTAACTGGTTTGCGTCTATTACTTCTGTAGCAGGATTGTTACGATTAACTAAACCCAATTTGTGAAATTCTCGCCATTTTTTGCGGGAGTCAATGCATGTTTGGAATTTATTTTGATAAAAAATTATTTTGGCATTTCTTATGTTTGTGTTAGCAGCAGCTCTAGCGTATTTGAAGTCTTCATAAAGCTCTGGTGTTCTAAAGCGTTTCCACCTAGCGTATGCACGATTTCTAATGTCAATTAGAGATTTTATTTCAGAAGAGAACCATGGCTTGTCATTCTGCAGAACTCTAGATTTTATAAGAACATATTTATCATATAGATAACTCAGATTGCGATCGACAAAGTTAATTTGTTCATCAACAGCTGAAGTAGAAAACACATGGTTCCAGTTTAGGGATGATAATTCGGCAAGTACTCTACCTACTCAGCCATATTCTACTTATTTTTTTAATAGCTAAAAATATGTTTAACATAAAATAGTATACCTCAAAATTGTGTCCTTTTTTGATCGTTACTAGTCTCGATAGAACTAGTAATATGGTTGTCCTTTTTTGATTAGCATCGTTACTAGTCTTGATACAACTAGTAATATGATTGTTCTTTTTTGACCAGTAACGTTACTGGTCTTGTTACAACTAGTAATATGACGGTCGCTTTTTGACTAGTATCATTACAAATAGTAATATGACTGCCCCAAAGCGTTACTAGTTGTAACTTTAGCTGCTGGGTATAGATATATATACAGATGTGTGTATGTATGTGGTACATAGATCTACAAATACCATGCTATTACCCTCGCAACTCATTTTAAATAACCTTTCTACAAACTATAAATGTTAATCGGATTGTGTTTAATAAGCCCTCAGGAATTGAAAGGACTACACCACCAACGAACCAACCAACCAACCACTTTACATCCTTATACTAGCAAATATCCATGCATACATCTGTGTGTCTGTCTGTCTGTCAGTCTCTGCGGATAAATGATTTTAGTTAGATCAACTCAAAACCAACATACATATACACAAATCATTTTTGCTTTTCTTTTTTTCTTTTCTTTATTGTCGTTTCTTGTTTTTTTTATAAATGAGAATGGATTCTATGGTTGTTATTGCTGAAACGGCATAGTGAAAGCATGTCAGTCGAAGAAATCTTTATCAATAGCAGATAAATGGAAATTAAGAGAAAAAACGAGGGAAAAGGAGCTTAAAATTAATACTCTTACAATAAACAAATCTAAATGTTTCTGTAAGTTGTCAAAATAACAATAACAAAATTGAAATACCACTTGTTCAAATAATTATGTATGCATACCAGCTTATGTATATGTGCTATAAGTCCCGGTCCACACGTACAATTTTTGTAGCAGCAATTCTTCATTTTTTACTGATAAAGAGCGACAGAGGAATATATATGGTATATATTTCTATTTCAACACCCTCCCTCATATTCAGAAATTGCAGCAACAAAAATTGCATGTGTGGACCGGGACTAAGCACACCATAACAGACCCATCAACAAAAGTTGATACATTTAAATACCCACTTGACCAAGACTTTCTTTAATGATATCGATTTCGAATATATCTCGAACATTTATCGTGTGAAACTATCGAGAATGACACTCAAAAATGAAACGAAAAAAGTTTATCTGTTGCTCAGTTTTGTTTCAAAAAACATTCGGTTTCGAAGGTCCGTTAGCAATATCAAAAGTGAGACAATATCGAACAAATTTCGATATCGCAAAAAGACAGGAGCAAAAGAAATTTTTTAAGATTATTATCTTTATATATTATTTAATTTATTTTTTAATTCTTTAACTTACGCTACATTCAATCAGATTTGAACACGATACCTCCAGGCTAATAGACTAACACACATCTACTGGGCTATCGCGCCACATTGTTTTCTGTTCAATTATTGCATGTGTTATATTAATTCTTTAAGTTGCGATGCAGTCAGACATATTCGAACACGGTATCTCTTGGCTAACAGACTAACGCACATCCACTAGGCTATCGTCACACATTCGAAAAATTATCTAGAGAAGATCGCTTTAGCAAACATTCGATTTTTTTTACATTGATTCGCGAAGAAATATCGAACAGTTTTGTTTCGAAATTTCTTCGCTTTAGCGAATATTCGTTTATATCGAATCTCAGGTCAGGTGGGTAAGATTAGGTTATATAGCAATCACTTAGGGACTGTTCATATGTTACATAATACACCAGGGGGAGGGGGGGGGGGGGCTTAAGGGGCTGTCAAAGTTAATAATTATTCTTAAAATATTTTAAAATCCATTACGAATATATATCAAAAATAGCGTTAAGTAAAATGTGTACAGCCGTTAAGTATACCGTGGAACTACGCTAGTGCGGATCAAGTGCAACTTTGATTCTCACACAAATGGCTTCGTGCGGACTCAAAATATTTAATACCACATGTATATATCGACGGCCTATATTCAAAATCCTCTATATTAAAAATGACAATTTTTTAGAAGAGCACAAAAATTGTTTATTTCATCGTTGATAGGTTATTTTAAAATCTTTGTTCTATAATATATTTTAGAATATTAAAAACACTTCCACACACAATTTGATACACAAATGTTAACGAAGTATTTGCAAGATAACCTGAACTTGATGGTTGCATTGAAAAATTGCTAACTTTTGCAATACTTTTTAAAATAAATAAAATTTGCAACGGGAAAGTTTTCACTTTTTTCAGCTTTTTTTGCACAAAAATGTCTATAAAGTTTGACTTTGAACTTTCACTACAAAAACACCAGAGCACTTTTGACATTTATTTTAACGACAACTGATGTAGAATTTTATATACTCTAACCGGGTACAAAAAATTTTGACGATACTTAAAATTTTTTTTAATTAATCCAAGAAAACAGGCTATTCTAACCCTCTGTGGATCGTTTCAAAATAGACCAATTTTTTTACAAATATCAGTTTTAAGGCGCGTTTTCTCAAATCGCAAAACTGTAATTAAAAACAGCATTAACTCATTTTGAGGCCTAATGTGCCCTTAAACATTTTCCAAAAAATTATCTGCACCCGGCGAAAAATAAGAAAAGTACGTTGAAAATGGGATTTTCTGAAATTTTCTTGGGAAGTTCGTGGTTCCCAGAGGCAAAACTTATTATTTTTATTCTTCCTTGGTATTTAGTACATAAATTCTTATTTAACTGCAAAATTTCATTCGAAAATATGAAATATCAATAATCCACGATATTATGCCATTAATAGGCAGATTTTTGTAAAAAATTTCGTTTCTAAACATTTCAAATTTGTATGAAAGGTAACGCAAATACGATTCAAAAAAACTTTTTTCCATACAAATTTCTAAACGCAAAAAGCGTTTGTATTTAAAAAACCTGGCCTTAAGAAAAACTATAATACATATGCACAAGAAACCACATAACAACATTTTCCACCATTTTTTATAAAAAGGTATTTCAAATATTTTTAAATTCCCAGCTAAAAAAGTCATATATGGATCATATATGCAAGTGCATATATGTTTGGATCCGAAAATTTAGGGTATATGGTAATATATACTCATATATATTCAAATATTTATCAATATATGCATTATCCCATACGCCTGTTCTACTATACATCTGCATATATGCATGTATGTATATAAAAAAGTCTGTAGATGTAGAATAGCATACATTTTATACATATATTTATTGTAATTGATTGATTTTTAACCATACTTTTTTTAACACGAATTTCGTTCAAAATTGTACTATAGGGTATGTTCTGAAAACCATTTCGTTTTTAAATCGCCAAATTTCAGGAAAGAATTCAACTAAAAAGCTCATTTATGGCAGCTTTTTGCTTGGCTTACATATATGTTTTGAATGTTTGAGATATTTATTTTATCTGAATATAACTTCGAACGCACTAAATTGCTCGATTAAAAGAACAATGTTTAGTGTTTTGAAATTTCGCGATTTCAAAACGAAATGGTTGTCAGAACATGCCAGTATGTATTTGATAGCTTAAATTATTTGACCCTTGATTGAATTTCGTCAGCCCATCTTCGTTTGGAAGTGTAGATTCTCTTTTCTGAAAAACTAAAAATATGTACATATGCATGTTAGATGGAAATACTAAACTAATTATGTATTCATAATTTATTACCTCCAATCAATCCAAGCCACAATGGTTTTGAAGTCTGCTTAGAACTTGTAAAGCATCAAATTAATCCATTTTGGAGTGTTGCTGCCATACTGTTTCTTTTTTTTACCATTAAAGATTTTTATGTTTCGCGCATCATTTATTTAATTAAAATATATTTTGGATGCGAAATTTAAATTTTTTGCATTTTAATTTTTTAAACTGTCAAGTTGAAAATAATTTTTTTAAATTATAACAAAATGTAAATTTGATTAAAAAATTCAAACAGTTTAACGATATGATGGAGACGATATTCTCGCATCCATTGTAACTGCAATAAAAATAAATAGTACAATGAATCGAGCATTAAGAAATATAAAGCAAAAGTGTAAAAATTTGCTAGCACTAAAATCATTGGCTATTTGGACTTTAGCAAAATATTTTAGTTACAGGAAGGTACTGATCATTTAATACCTTTTTTGGTAATTTAAATGAACTTGAAAAGTAAAACTTTGAATTAACTCTATATAAAAACTTAAAGTACACTCCGTCAATGAAATATTTTATGTTAATGATGAAAGATATATTATTCATATATGTATCAATATATGGAATTATTTCTCATATACATGTGCATATATGATAAAGCTTTTCATATATCAGTTCATATATTTCCATCCATATATGGCAAGTATTTATATATATTTCGATATATGAATCAATACATGTGTATATATGAGCATATATGTGACATATATGATGCATATATAAAATTTTTAGCTGGGTTGTTAAAATCTGAAAACGCTATATAATTTTCTAAATTTTGATATATGATATGTCTACCTTTTAAATGAATAGGTAAAATATCGTACTGAATTAGCTTTACTTGGCCTGACTATCAATCTATCTAGTCTACTTAATATTTGGTTTAAAGTGCACATAATACTTGAACAACAGAGAAAATTAATGTTTTATGTATAAGCATAATTTTTTTTAATGCTGTAAAATCTTTGATTATTGATATTTTCGAATGAAATTTTGCAGTTACATAGGAATTTATATACTAAACACCAAGGAAGAAAAAACAATAATTGATGCCTCTGGGTTTTCTGTATTTTTCTTATTTTTCGCCGGGCGCAGACAATTCTTTTGGAAATGTTTAAGGTCACATTAGGCCTCCAAATAAGTAAATACCAATTCAATATGGAAATTTTTGAAAAAAAATTTTGCAGTGATCTGCTTTATAGTATTACTTTTCGAATATGGTGTAAGTTTTATTGCAAAAAATGTTATATAAAACGGGGTAAACCATACCTTTTTCAAAGCTTTAATTTAAACTGCGTATAACTTTTGACTGAGTAGCTATTTTTAAAATGTTGTCAGAATATTAATAAAAATGTTAGTAATGAGCGAAAAAAGTTTTTGCTAATCGGTAAAGATTTCACGTCCCCACTAGCAAAACTGCGGACCAAGGTGGGTAAAAAAGTAAAAATTTGTATGTCGAATGTCTCCTAAACTGTAATCGGAGTCCCATAAATGTAGTATGTAGTATTTTTACCTTCTCGATAGGAGAATCTACGTGGAAAAACTCTTTTTTTATCAGATCAAAAGCATCAGCTTGACATAGGTTTAAATTTTTAAGAAGCCAGAGGTGACCCAGTTTAGGGTGTTGTGGCTCCGCCCAATTTTAAGATATAAAGTCCAAACATCAAACTTAAGTTCAAAAACACCTCTATAAATGCCGTATGAAATTTTTTATGAATCCGAGGACGCATTTAGAAACTGCAGATTTATTTAAATTTTTTTTCAAAGTCCCCCACTGTGAATCGCCCATGAACAATGCACTGTAGTAACTAACGTGTGTCTATGCAACCAGTAAGCACCACTTATTATAATTTATAATATTAATTGACTGTTTAAATAAGTAGCGATTTACTCCACTCCATGTAGCAATGTTTTTATTACACATGTACATGTGTATGTAAGTATGTGTGTACATAAGTATTGTTGTATGTATAAAAGGATGCAATCAAAAAATATATCAATTACAACTTAATTTAAAACAGGTAGAAAGGCAAAAGCCGTCAATTAATGGTGATTAATTGATTGTTCATTTAAATAAACACGCGACACTCTCAATTTTCATTTGAGACATCATTCTTTGTTTATTTGTTTGTTTGCACTGGTTCTCATATTTTCTTTACGGGTATTATTGTGTTCATAGCAATTTAAGGTACTACCCTGAAGGAATTGTCGATAGTAAAAATGTACTGATTCACTATTGACTTTGTCGCCACAACTACTCACTAATTATGTATGTATACCCTACACAATGCTCTGTGCTATAGGCATTTAGCATATGCTTGTCATTGAGATTCCACTAGTGACCTCAGAGCTATTGCCTAGGTGGTTCTTATGGGACACATAACGACATTGGAACCAGAGATTCATTAGTGCATTTTAATAATTCTAGTCAACACCTATGACACTTTTTACTAGATTTCCACACTAGTAATATTTGCAGAATGTTATGGCAATTAAATTCTATTTTACAGTCGCATGTATTTTCAATAAAAAAAATTGTTTTGCAGCTGTCAAAAACTTATCATTCCATCAAAGAAAAATGAAACGTGTAGATGATTCGTAGACAATGTCACCAAACTAGTCGACAAAAGTGGTAACTTGCAGAGGCTTGTCCCTAGGATTCCTTCCGGGTAACAACCAGAAAACACTTTTTGTCCACACATTCGTACATGCACAGATAAGTGTGTATGTATTTTTGTATATATGTACGTATTTCAGTGCGGGCGCGTATAATTCAACAATAAGGGATGCTAGATGTTTGAAATAAGTAATTAAGTTATGCATTAGTTAAACGACAAGTAATAGGGATTTGAATAACACCCTGCAACTGCGATGCCAACTTACTGCTTTTGGCACTATTTTTAGTTCTTTTTGATGTCTTAGACCTAGGGTTGTTATCGCTTAATTTATAAAAAGAGGATAGCAGAGGAAAAAAGTAGGAAGTTAAAATAAAACGAAGCTATTTTTGTTTTCGAATAATTTTACTATCAATAAAATCTTAAATACATATCGATGGTGTTGAGCAAAACGGGGCAGTCTCGCAACATTTTGCACAGGAGATTGGCGCTTTTTACGCAATAAAGGTGGATGTACATACCACGCGTTACGCGGCAACGCTTTTCTCACTTTTCGAACTTTTAACGCTTTAAGAATAGCAAGTTACACACCACGCTTTTGATGCTCTTCTGCTTATACAATTTCAAGCCTTTGCCGGCTATATTTTGTCTTGCCTTTAAGTTTTATTTTTCTTTATATATTTAATGCAGTTTTCATCCATTTTTTAATAAAAAAAAATAATTTCCAATAATTTATTTCCATTAAACAAACATTTTAGCATATGAATCTGGCAGCACTACCTGTCATTTTGTATACGACGCGTGAAAGTTGAAGAACGTTCAACTTTTTGCGAGTTACGCGCGTCGCAAACTTCTCTTTGTATCTTGCCTTATGGAAACACACTATTTCAACTTTTTTGACTGAAGTCTGTAACGCATTAGCGTATTTAACGTATGCTATGTACCTTCAGCTTAACATCGATATGCTTTCATTAAGTTGTACATAAGTATGTACCTACATGCACATTTGAGAATACATATTTGCATCAATCGAAACCTATGCTCTACATATTGTTAAATAAAACGAATAAGTTACAGGTCTTTAGATATGAAAAACTTATTTTTCCGTTTTTTTAGATCTACGATTATTAAATAAATTTTTAAAAATTTATTTTAGATCCACAACTTAAAGAAAAATTTGTTCCAAATATAGCAAGCGTAAAATTAGTTACATCGGACAAAGTAGGAGAAAGTTACAACATATTTAGTGAACACATAAACATTTTAATTTTCATTTGTTGGTCCTCAGATCAGTACGAGCTTTTGATTCTATTCCATTACTTTTATGCGTTTGAAAAAGAAAGGTCGACATTAGTGATGTTACGAATATCTGAAACAATATTCGCCGAATTCGAATACGAATATTCAATCTGAATAGTTAATACAGTATAATTCGTTTATAGGCCACGCCGCTTATAGTAGAATTTGCGGAATATTCCAAAATGTTAATTTTTCTGTCATCTGTAAATAAAATATCTGCAAAATATTGGGTTATATAAAATTCAAGATATAGTCTAATTTGCGTTATAGTCCACAAATAGCGTGCAAATCAGGCAGTGGACTATAAGCGAATTTTACTCTACCACTTAATATTTCAAATTTAATTGAAAAAAGTCTAACTAACCTTTGCGTCAATAACAATAAATTGAGAAAAACTGTCACAATACTATAGGTATTTAACATTACTAGGATCGCCCGGTGGTCGGAAGTCGACCATTTAGCCGGTACTTCTTTATATATTATGAACGGGAATGCAATTCTTTCTTTAAATTCGTATTAGTAAAATTAAAGAAAATAACAACAATAAGTAAAAAGTTTTACAAAATTAAAAATTTCAAAAAAAGATTGATAATAAAAATGTAAACATATATCTGTGGACTTTTGAGAAAACAACTTAAGTGTAATTTTCAAAATTTTCAGCCAAAATACCGCTAGTGATAAACAAAAGGTTTTGTGTATGCGTTTTAAGAAAAGTGAAAGTTAAGTAAACCTAATGGCGTTTTCTTTTTTACAAAAAAAAATGTTGTATTGTTTGCAGTTTTCAATAAATATTTGCAATATAATCATTTTTCGAGGAAGTGAATTTATTAGAAATTATTGTATTATCACTTACGAAGGTAAATTTTTGCCTTAGAGAAATGCCAAGTTGCGACTTTTTATTAAAAAAAATAAAATTTTTAATTTTTTATAGAAAAGAAAACGCCTTAAGTGATTTTGATTACATTATCATATTGAATTTTTCCTCCTTTTTGGCATTTTTAAATTCTTTGCTGATCGGTCGCAAATTAAGAAAAATCGGGATGAGCTAAAATTTTCAAACATTATCATTTTTATTAATCAGCCTGTTCATAGAATCCAATACGGATTACTTTGATATAGTTTTCTCAACAAATCCAGTTGATTGCGTTCATGAATTCCGTTTATAATTGGATTTGCGAAATTTCCGTTGAGAAACGGAATTAATATTCATGGCTAGGAGTTCAGGAACCCTTTCCTTTTTGCATTTAACAGATAGAAAAAATTTTTCCCTAGCCTCTTATTACTAATAAACAACTTAGTAACTGATATTTTGAATTTTGAACGAAAATAGACAGTTTTTGAACAAAGAAATTTCGCTACGTTTTCATGGACGCATTCACAATTGAAATTGGATTGGAATTCAGTTTCCAATCCAATTCCGTATCGGATCCCATGAATAGGCAGAATAACTATTATATGAACATGGCGATTAGACCAAAAGACGTGCCTTAAAAATCTTAATAAAAATTCGTAATTTTCTTGAGTCGACTTAAGTACTTTTGTCAAAAGTCCTCAGATATACATATATGTATGTCTGTTTGTGTATACATGTCTGTAATATAAAAGTTTGCTAGTACATATCTGTGCCTTGGTGCTAAAAGGGCCAATGTCAAAGCAATCACTTTTGAGGAAAAGGTAATTTACGTTTAAGTTTTCTATATGACATAGCAACATTGGCTATCAAAATCCTTATGAAGCTGTTCTGGGTTACATTAGACATTGGCTGTTTCAGCAAAATAAAACAGAGTAAGAACAGAAATCTAATGCAATGATTAACTCAAAACAGCAAAATATTGACATTGGACCTTTTAGCACCAAGCCACTGATATATAACAATACCAAAATGTACTCGAAAGTAAATTTGTCAAAAGTTCAAAAGTAAGCAGTATAACATAGATTTCAAAGCTTAGAAATTAATTACTTCCGTGAACATAATGTTTTGTGTAAATGCTCTTTCATCATTTGCTAAATGCCCTTGGCCGCCACGTTCGCTTATGTAGAACTTCAACCCACCAAAGGATCGCACACTACTCGTCGCCACATAAAATTGATCGTGTAAAAACACAGGTTGATTTAACAAAATTCCAACTTTATCAAATGTTTGACATTGCAATTTATTTATCGTCACAGCAAAAGTAAGAATTATAGGATATTGAGTTCTTTGAAATTCAAAAGGTAAAATAGAACCTGTGCAAGCCAACCTTATACATGGGATTAAAATTCGCGTATTACGTACTGGACCTGTCAGAACTTCGCAATCAATAGAATTATGATGCAAGGGTTTGACTCGTATTCTTGTTCCATGCTTTAGATACATTAAAATTTCGAATTAGTAGAACAATGCAATTTTCTTTTAAAATTAACTTATGAGGCGGCAAACCACTTAAATTTAAGGAATTTAAGAACTCGAACGGGTAATTGTTATTTTCATATTGAATATCACAAATAATTTGATCATAACTATGATATACTTTTTGCTCGCACGGAATGCGATTAATTACATCAATATTCACCACAGAGCAATCGTCATTGTATATATATATATATATATATATATATATATATATATATATATATATATATATATATATATATATATATATATATATATATATATATATATATATATATATATATATATATATATATATATATATATATATATATATATATATATATATATATATATATATATATATATATATATATATATATATATATATATATATATATATATATATATACATTTATATCTTATGAGATTGCTGAGACTCCGCTAGAAAAACAAAATCTGTGTTAAATTTGAAGGTTAAACCCCAGCAGAAAGGTAAATTTCTGTTTGAGATTTAGCGTTTGGTATTTTCACGTTTTCAGTGTTGCCGTTGTGGTGCTTGGGAATTTTTAGGTCAAAAAGTATATTGTGCATATCTAGAGAAAAATATCTTTTAAACCATATACGTTTCATCAATATTGGTGGACAATAACATACCTAAGAGTGTAGGACAAGAAATCGTGTGGCCTATCTATATATAAGATTATAATGATATTCCGATTACGGAATTTGAAATTATTGACTTAGCACCTGAATGCCACTTTTTAAATTTTCGGTGGAAAGTAAATAAGGGAAAATACGAGATGTTTTTACCTATACCCAGGCAATATTTAGTGACACCAGCGGCGAGTCTTCCGAACGAGCGAATGATTAGTGGTGCGGAGCTTATTTACACACCGCGCAATAGGCTTGATGGAGAAAAGACTTCGAAACTTTTATTTTTGAAGTTCAACATTCCTCTTTTTAAATACCATGTCGTTGTCAAATATATTTAGTTTCTTTTTTCTTTACTAAAAGAACATTATTGCTTTGCGTTATAGACAAATTATTTTTAGTAAAAATTAATATTTTTTGTTTAATTTTCATTATTTTTTATGTATTATTTTTTGGAACATATTCACAATATATTCGTGAAATATTCACTTGAATTGGGCGAATATCATGAAAGAGGCGAATACTCGGCGATTCGAATACGAATACGAATATTCGTAACATCACTAGACGACATATCGCATATCAAAGTTACCAAAATGATGTGTAGTTTTCAGATTTCTGTATTCAGATTTTTATAATTAAAATTTTTATGATATACTTACGGCAAAACAAGTGGAAAAATTGTGCTTTGTGGTGTTTTGTGCATATTAAATATTTTCTTAATGCTATAAAATCGTACATTATTGATATTTTCCAATGAAATTTTGCAGTTATATAGGAATTTATGTGAAAACTATGATTTTTTTCTGACAATCATTAGAATTCTTAAGAAAGTTCCAATAAATCTAAAAAATAGGTAGGTTTCAAAAGGATGCCCACCAAAAATTGTAAATTCGATTAAGTTGTTTTTCGAAAACCATGTTTGTGAAGCTACATTTTAAGATGTATATAATAATTATTTAATCATTGAGAAAAAAATTTTATAGAGAAAACAATTATGGTGCTTTTTTGGCAAAAATTTCCATAAATTAAAAAATTTTAAATTTTCAAATTAAAGATTGAATATTTTCCAACTCTCAAACATTACTTCCATCAACTATTTTTGTAACTATTCGAATTTTTATCATGTAACTAGCAAGAAACAAATGTGACAACCGGTTGCTATTTGGATCCGATATCTTAAAAATATTGGACCAAGGATTTGAAAAATTGAGAAATTTTAATATTAAAATGAATATAGCTCACTAACTATACAAGATATTTGTTAAAACCAAATAATTTTTTAGAACTTTGCAAGGTATATAAGCCTACAAAAATCTTTGGAAACGAGTGAGAAACAGAGAAATAACAAGCGTTGAAAAATTTTACATGACCGAAGTGCACTACTTTGCACTTCATACCTCTGAACATGAGAAATATGGGAAGCTCGCCTTCCTAAATTAAATAAAACACTCCTCTGATATCTCCAACTAAAATTTTATACTGATCAGACTAAAGAGATAGAAATGGTTGATATATTTCCAAAATTTTTAATTCTGCCCCACGCATTTTTTATACTCATACTACATAAAAATTTTTTTTATTAAAATTCAAATTCGGATGTTTTCACTAAATCTATTGTAACTTTCAAAATTTTTGCCCGATGTTAACAATTTTACTTTTTGGACGTTGAGAACAAAATTTTATTTATGATATGGGTCAAAACAAAAATTAAAAATTTTTTGTTTGCTTTAATGGAGCATTTTAAAATCGTGAATTTTGAAAAAACACAAAAAAATAAAACTTTTTTCAAGTATAAAGGCTTGTAATTCAGTAAATTTTTATCTGATCAGCACAGTATAAATATGAACTAAAAGACGAAAAACATATCTATGCAACAATGCCAAATTTGCTTAGTTCAATTAAACAGTACTCAAGATTTTTGGAAATATCTTTACAAACTGCAAAAAACTAGTTTTTCGCGAATATCTCAAAACGCTTCTTAAAAAACAATAAATTAATGGAATATTCGTGTTCAGCAGCCCCAATTTAGCTTAAAAAACATCTTCTTTTTGAGGTGCATTTTTTGTGAACTAGTGTTATATAACAAAAAAATTTATTGTGATAATAGTAATTTATTTAAATTACAATTACACCAGCTTTATACAAAACTTTTGTATAAGTTATGTTTAAACCATTTAGTTGATAATATTTTTAATATTTTGGTTAAGTACAAATTAAAAAAAAGGAAACTAGTTCCAAATAATCATACTAATATATTTGACTGCTTTTATGTCGTATATGTTAAAATTTTGGACGATTTCATACAAAAAGTAATGGAGCTCACCTGATATTACGGTAAAACGACTTTTTGGTGAAAGAATTTTTTGTAGCATGGTCACTTATTTATTAGATTTTCGAACGTAACTTTCTCTTTCACTGGCATTAAAATATACAAAATAATTCACTTGAAAAATATGTAAATCATAGTTAAAATACGAAAGAAAATGTAAGATTTAGTAATATAAAAAATCCCCAAATACATCCCCACGAAAATCTGTCCCCAAATAATACTTAAAATCCCAAATTTGGGACAAATCCCCTTATCTGGCTACACTGTAAGTAATGTTATTACAAATTCTGGTATGACTAGCTCAACAGATTTGATCGAGTTGTTGTTAGTGACAGAATTTTCGGCTCGTTTCGGTTGTTTTCGGCTTTTAATTTTCGTAATTTTTTCGTTTTTTTTTCTGCCGATTTTTGGTTTTTTGCAATTTTTTTGGTTTTTGCCGTTTTTATTTGTTTTTACGATTCTTTTTTGGCTTTGGCGTTTTTTAACATTTTCTTTTTCACTTTTCGACGATATATTGAGTTTTAGCGACTTATTTTAGTTGAGGCGATTTTTTCAGTTTTGGGCTTTTTTCGGCTTTGAGGATTTTTTAGTTTTAGCAATTTTTTTGTTTATGACTTTTTCGTTCTGGCGATTTTTTTCGTTTTTTTGCGGTTTTTGGTTTTTGCAATTTTGTTTGTTTTTTTCCGATTTTTTTAGTTTTGCCGTTTTTTTGGTTTTGGCGTTTTTTGTTTGTTTTGGCGTTGTTTCGCTTTTTGACGATATTTTTAGTTTTAGCGATTTATTTTAGTGTTGGCGCTTTTTTCAGTTTAGAAGCTTTTTGCTTATATTGAGAAATTCTACACTAACCCTAGATTGTAAACTTTTAATATACAACACGATATTTTACTTAATATTTTACACGATTTTAACACGAATATTGCGCTATGGAATTCAGCTATATGGTACTGCCTCGGTATCAAATACAGAGAAAATTCAAAGGCGACAAAATAAAATCTATCGTACGACTACCGCTGCTACCTGGTATGTTAGAAATCCGCACATTCCAAAGATCAAGATATCTCGATGGTATAGACTGTGTTTTCAAAACATGTGACAATATATATCAAGAAGCTTGAGTTGCACCCAAGCCCGCAACATTCTAAATTATAGAAGCCACGCTTAGCTGAGAAGGAGGGATACTTTTGCTTTTAGTCGAACACGAAAGACATAAAACGCAACTTAAGTATCGGCCAAAGTTGCGCGTATTCTGACGGGCAGTGTAGGGAAAACAATAGGCTTCCTTTCACTTTTAGTGTACGGAGCCCCTAAAACTAATAAGTTTTATAAAGTAATTTGAAAAAGATACTGAGGCGATATGGGTTAACAATAATTAACTTTAAAAGTATGCATGTCTGTGTACTAGGGCTGTACAATTTAGCCGGCCAAGCCGGCTAAAAAGCTTAGCTGGCTTAGCCGAATTAGATGATTTAACCGGCTTAGCTGGTTTAGCCGGCTTATCTGGTTTATCCGCCTTAACCAACTTAGCTGGTATAATCAGCTTAGACAGACGGAAAGCGTAACGAAAACAATAGGGTTTCTTGACACTTTTGGTGTACGGAACTCTAAAAACGTATGGTGCTATAGTGCACCGGGTAGGAACGAAGCTCCTATCACCTTCACAAGGCCTACTTAGGCCTTTCGGCTTCATTCTGTCAGATTTGGCTGGGCACCTGCCGATCGTATACGGCGCATCATATTCGGTCGGTCAACTTCTGACGGAAATGTTCTGCCGGTCATATATTATGTTATGTTATTTATTATAAACCGTCAAACAACAGAAACAAAATTAGCTGTTTAGCTGATTAAACCAGCTAAGCCGGGTGAAACAGCTAAGCCGGCTAAATTAGCTAAGCCGGCTAAGCTAGCTGAGCCGGCTAAGCCGATTAAGCCGGCTAAATGACATAAGCTGGCCGGTTAACCAGCTAATTTTCTTAGCTAACTACTGTGTACCAAACGACATAATTATGCATTTTCTAAAATGAATATTGAGCTAGCACTTAGCATTAAAATATTGAATGATGCTAATACATGAAGAGACTGTTGTTAATAAATGCATGTCACTGGTTGCAATGCCTCTTTATTCATATGATTCACAAAAGCAATGAATCAGTACGATTGTTTTGAGTACTTCTATTTGACAAAAAAACATCCCAGATTTTCCTTCTGCTATTTTTATTTTTTATTACACGATAAACTCCATTTCCCCACTTCTTATTATTTCTGAATTCAGTATGTTAAATTTTTTAAAAATACTTTTAAATAGTTTTTTACAATAATTTTAAAAATGTGTTAAAAGTAATACTTACATACGCATGCCAACGTGCTTTTGTGAGTTATTTGAATACTATACAAAACAATCGAATAGCACTAAGAGTTTTTTTATTTAGTTTTGCTAATAGCACTTACACAGAAAAAATAAGTTTCGTTTTTGACAACAGAAATCCCGGTATTCAAAAATTTTTTTTAAATTTCCGCTATATTGATAACAAAATTATTTCAAAAGAAAAAATATTTGCATCGGTGGGATACGAACCCGGGCTTTCCGGACGTAAAACATTCTCTCTACAGCCGAGCTATGTCCCAGTTATTTTGTATGAGATAAAACTCGTTTTAAGTACTTATGTACGAAAAGAAAATAAATAACCGGCATGGGAAAGAAATACATACAACGAAATATTGTATTTAGTTAATGACAAATCGTCATTCGTAAGTTATTGTGTTCTATATGACAAAAATGTATTTTTGGTAAATCGCTGTTAAAGTTTACTTTTTAATAACAAAAAAACTGAACCGAAAAAGTTATCTCGATTTTTTTACCAAGGATAGTTATAGACTTTGTGGTGTTTCCTGTGAAAAAAATTTTTGCTACATCTGTAAAATAAAATTTTTTATCACGCCCTTTTAATTTTTTATATATTGCGCCGTCATTCAGAGTCTGATCTCATCATATATCATATCGTTCTTTATGGCTTAACTTTCGCCTCAGTTGACTTCTGAATCCGACATCAAATTCTGGCCGCCACTTATGCCGTTGCGGATTCTTCCTCCTACTGTCCAATTTTTTGCACGTGGCAAAAATCCCTTCTAAAATGTTGTATGTCGTGCAAATTTTTACTTAAAAAACAAAAAAGGTTTATGGACACTGTATGGGCGTTGCACTGCCAACTTATTTTATCATTGAATCGTACTGTCAGGAAAGTAGTTGCAAATAATATTTTCTTTGTAAAGGGGTGTCACTGCCCACTTTTCTTTTTACAAACTTGTTGTGTCAGAGGGGACCAATGTGTGTGCAAAGTTTCATAGGAATCGGTTAAGTAAAAGTAGTTGAAAAATAGTATTTACTTAGTATGGGTGTGGCACTGACCATTTTTATATCAATCAGTTTGTATTGTCATTCTAACGTAAAGTGTTACTACCAAGTTGATCGGACGTCTTCAAAATCGTGAAAGTTACTATGACATTTATTAATATGATTATTTCGAACGTATTTGCTTTGTGAATCCAAAAATTGAGAAATTTTAATATTAAAATGAATATAGCTCACTAACTATACAAGATATTTGTTAAAACCAAATAATTTTTTAGAACTTTGCAAGGTATATAAGCCTACAAAAATCTTTGGAAACGAGTGAGAAACAGAGAAATAACAAGCGTTGAAAAATTTTACATGACCGAAGTGCACTACTTTGCACTTCATACCTCTGAACATGAGAAATATGGGAAGCTCGCCTTCCTAAATTAAATAAAACACTCCTCTGATATCTCCAACTAAAATTTTATACTGATCTGACTAAAGAGATAGAAATGGTTGATATATTTCCAAAATATTTAATTCTGCCCCACGCATTTTTTATACTCATACTACATACAAATTTTTTTTATTAAAATTCAAATTCGGATGTTTTCACTAAATCTATTGTAACTTTAAAAATTTTTGCCCGATGTTAACAATTTTACTTTTTGGACGTTGAGAACAAAATTTTATTTATGATATGGGTCAAAACAAAAATTAAAAATTTTTTGTTTGCTTTAATGGAGCATTTTAAAATCGTGAATTTTGAAAAAACACAAAAAAATAAAACTTTTTTCAAGTATAAAGGCTTGTAATTCAGTAAATTTTTATCTGATCAGCACAGTATAAATATGAACTAAAAGACGAAAAACATATCTATGCAACAATGCCAAATTTGCTTAGTTCAATTAAACAGTACTCAAGATTTTTGGAAATATCTTTACAAACTGCAAAAAACTAGTTTTTCGCGAATATCTCAAAACGCTTCTTAAAAAACAATAAATTAATGGAATATTCGTGTTCAGCAGCCCCAATTTAGCTTAAAAAACATCTTCTTTTTGAGGTGCATTTTTTGTGAACTAGTGTTATATAACAAAAAAATTTATTGTGATAATAGTAATTTATTTAAATTACAATTACACCAGCTTTATACAAAACTTTTGTATAAGTTATGTTTAAACCATTTAGTTGATAATATTTTTAATATTTTGGTTAAGTACAAATTAAAAAAAAGGAAACTAGTTCCAAATAATCATACTAATATATTTGACTGCTTTTATGTCGTATATGTTAAAATTTTGGACGATTTCATACAAAAAGTAATGGAGCTCACCTGATATTACGGTAAAACGACTTTTTGGTGAAAGAATTTTTTGTAGCATGGTCACTTATTTATTAGATTTTCGAACGTAACTTTCTCTTTCACTGGCATTAAAATATACAAAATAATTCACTTGAAAAATATGTAAATCATAGTTAAAATACGAAAGAAAATGTAAGATTTAGTAATATAAAAAATCCCCAAATACATCCCCACGAAAATCTGTCCCCAAATAATACTTAAAATCCCAAATTTGGGACAAATCCCCTTATCTGGCTACACTGTAAGTAATGTTATTACAAATTCTGGTATGACTAGCTCAACAGATTTGATCGAGTTGTTGTTAGTGACAGAATTTTCGGCTCGTTTCGGTTGTTTTCGGCTTTTAATTTTCGTAATTTTTTCGTTTTTTTTCCTGCCGATTTTTGGTTTTTTGCAATTTTTTTGGTTTTTGCCGTTTTTATTTGTTTTTACGATTCTTTTTTGGCTTTGGCGTTTTTTAACATTTTCTTTTTCACTTTTCGACGATATATTGAGTTTTAGCGACTTATTTTAGTTGAGGCGATTTTTTCAGTTTTGGGCTTTTTTCGGCTTTGAGGATTTTTTAGTTTTAGCAATTTTTTTGTTTATGACTTTTTCGTTCTGGCGATTTTTTTCGTTTTTTTGCGGTTTTTGGTTTTTGCAATTTTGTTTGTTTTTTCCGATTTTTTTAGTTTTGCCGTTTTTTTGGTTTTGGCGTTTTTTGTTTGTTTTGGCGTTGTTTCGCTTTTTGACGATATTTTTAGTTTTAGCGATTTATTTTAGTGTTGGCGCTTTTTTCAGTTTAGAAGCTTTTTGCTTATATTGAGAAATTCTACACTAACCCTAGATTGTAAACTTTTAATATACAACACGATATTTTACTTAATATTTTACACGATTTTAACACGAATATTGCGCTATGGAATTCAGCTATATGGTACTGCCTCGGTATCAAATACAGAGAAAATTCAAAGGCGACAAAATAAAATCTATCGTACGATTACCGCTGCTACCTGATATGTTAGAAATCCGCACATTCCAAAGATCAAGATATCTCGATGGTATAGACTGTGTTTTCAAAACATGTGACAATATATATCAAGAAGCTTGAGTTGCACCCAAGCCCGCAACATTCTAAATTATAGAAGCCACGCTTAGCTGAGAAGGAGGGATACTTTTGCTTTTAGTCGAACACGAAAGAAATAAAACGCAACTTAAGTATCGGCCAAAGTTGCGCGTATTCTGACGGGCAGTGTAGGGAAAACAATAGGCTTCCTTTCACTTTTAGTGTACGGAGCCCCTAAAACTAATAAGTTTTATAAAGTAATTTGAAAAAGATACTGAGGCGATATGGGTTAACAATAATTAACTTTAAAAGTATGCATGTCTGTGTACTAGGGCTGTACAATTTAGCCGGCCAAGCCGGCTAAAAAGCTTAGCTGGCTTAGCCGAATTAGATGATTTAACCGGCTTAGCTGGTTTAGCCGGCTTATCTGGTTTATCCGCCTTAACCAACTTAGCTGGTATAATCAGCTTAGACAGACGGAAAGCGTAACGAAAACAATAGGGTTTCTTGACACTTTTGGTGTACGGAACTCTAAAAACGTATGGTGCTATAGTGCACCGGGTAGGAACGAAGCTCCTATCACCTTCACAAGGCCTACTTAGGCCTTTCGGCTTCATTCTGTCAGATTTGGCTGGGCACCTGCCGATCGTATACGGCGCATCATATTCGGTCGGTCAACTTCTGACGGAAATGTTCTGCCGGTCATATATTATGTTATGTTATTTATTATAAACCGTCAAACAACAGAAACAAAATTAGCTGTTTAGCTGATTAAACCAGCTAAGCCGGGTGAAACAGCTAAGCCGGCTAAATTAGCTAAGCCGGCTAAGCTAGCTGAGCCGGCTAAGCCGATTAAGCCGGCTAAATGACATAAGCTGGCCGGTTAACCAGCTAATTTTCTTAGCTAACTACTGTGTACCAAACGACATAATTATGCATTTTCTAAAATGAATATTGAGCTAGCACTTAGCATTAAAATATTGAATGATGCTAATACATGAAGAGACTGTTGTTAATAAATGCATGTCACTGGTTGCAATGCCTCTTTATTCATATGATTCACAAAAGCAATGAATCAGTACGATTGTTTTGAGTACTTCTATTTGACAAAAAAACATCCCAGATTTTCCTTCTGCTATTTTTATTTTTTATTACACGATAAACTCCATTTCCCCACTTCTTATTATTTCTGAATTCAGTATGTTAAATTTTTTAAAAATACTTTTAAATAGTTTTTTACAATAATTTTAAAAATGTGTTAAAAGTAATACTTACATACGCATGCCAACGTGCTTTTGTGAGTTATTTGAATACTATACAAAACAATCGAATAGCACTAAGAGTTTTTTTATTTAGTTTTGCTAATAG
Organism: Panzeria rudis; assembly: GCA_956483635.1. Lineage (NCBI taxonomy): Eukaryota > Metazoa > Arthropoda > Insecta > Diptera > Tachinidae > Panzeria > Panzeria rudis. The sequence continues at coordinate 7,897,887 of OY101452.1, forward strand.
CACTTACACAGAAAAAATAAGTTTCGTTTTTGACAACAGAAATCCCGGTATTCAAAAATTTTTTTTAAATTTCCGCTATATTGATAACAAAATTATTTCAAAAGAAAAAATATTTACATCGGTGGGATACGAACCCGGGCTTTCCGGACGTAAAACATTCTCTCTACAGCCGAGCTATGTCCCAGTTATTTTGTATGAGATAAAACTCGTTTTAAGTACTTATGTACGAAAAGAAAATAAATAACCGGCATGGGAAAGAAATACATACAACGAAATATTGTATTTAGTTAATGACAAATCGTCATTCGTAAGTTATTGTGTTCTATATGACAAAAATGTATTTTTGGTAAATCGCTGTTAAAGTTTACTTTTTAATAACAAAAAAACTGAACCGAAAAAGTTATCTCGATTTTTTTACCAAGGATAGTTATAGACTTTGTGGTGTTTCCTGTGAAAAAAATTTTTGCTACATCTGTAAAATAAAATTTTTTATCACGCCCTTTTAATTTTTTATATATTGCGCCGTCATTCAGAGTCTGATCTCATCATATATCATATCGTTCTTTATGGCTTAACTTTCGCCTCAGTTGACTTCTGAATCCGACATCAAATTCTGGCCGCCACTTATGCCGTTGCGGATTCTTCCTCCTACTGTCCAATTTTTTGCACGTGGCAAAAATCCCTTCTAAAATGTTGTATGTCGTGCAAATTTTTACTTAAAAAACAAAAAAGGTTTATGGACACTGTATGGGCGTTGCACTGCCAACTTATTTTATCATTGAATCGTACTGTCAGGAAAGTAGTTGCAAATAATATTTTCTTTGTAAGGGGTGTCACTGCCCACTTTTCTTTTTACAAACTTGTTGTGTCAGAGGGGACCAATGTGTGTGCAAAGTTTCATAGGAATCGGTTAAGTAAAAGTAGTTGAAAAATAGTATTTACTTAGTATGGGTGTGGCACTGACCATTTTTATATCAATCAGTTTGTATTGTCATTCTAACGTAAAGTGTTACTACCAAGTTGATCGGACGTCTTCAAAATCGTGAAAGTTACTATGACATTTATTAATATGATTATTTCGAACGTATTTGCTTTGTGAATCCAAACTTTGGACTTCAAATTGATTATTAGGCCGTATACGTTATATTCAGAAAGAATTGGACATAATACTATGACATTGTTGTTTTGTTACAAATGAAACTAATAAAAGCATTTTAAAAGGTTCGTAACGTTCTATTCAGAAAGAATTGGGCGTAATGCTATGACATCGTTGTTTTGTTACAAATGAAACTAATAAAAGCATTTTAAAAACTTGCATATAGAACAAAAAAAAATTTTATATATTTTGCTTGTTTGCTTTGGTTTTTGTTCTATATGCATGATTTTTTGCACATAGAACACAATAACTTACGAAGATTGTCACTAAATTTTTGTATAGAACAAAGTCGATCTCTCATATCTCGAAAACTATAAATAATAAAAGCAAACTGATTTTACAGATCGACAGATCTCGAAAAGCTTGTCGAAAATGCATCCTTATCTCAATTTTTTCAGTTTTGCGGTATAGAACACAATAACTTACGAACGACGAAATGTTATTTTTTTCGATAACATGATTCCTGTCTATTTTTTTCTGTGTAAAAAACAAGAGTGAGTTAATGACAGTCAGTTGTAAGAGAATTAACACTGCAAGCATTATCATTGCTACATATTAGGGATGGCAAATGAGATTTTAAAATTGTACCAATTGTAATCTATAATTTTACTTTTTTGTACATAATCGTACCAAAACAGATTTTTGAAGCTAGAAAAATTTTTTAAGTACAGAAAATACCTTACTTTCCTGTACATATATTTGTGACGAAAGGGAAACTACGCTTAAGTCTGATATAGCTATTGCAATTTCTAATCTAAAATAGCTCACATACTAGCTATTGGAAGGTAGAACGACATACATGCATAGTTTCAATAAGGTTCCGAAAAATTTTACTTTACTAAAATGCAAATAAATTTATAAAAATTTATTTTTTCAAGACTCTAAGATGTATCACGATCATTAAGAGCTTGAAATTATAGAGATGTTTTGTAAACTAACCTTATTTGACAACTTTTAAACCAAACTTTTAAATTTAATTCATATAAAAGTGGCATATGTACGAGCGGACGAAAAGGATAAAATATTTTATCGCAATAAAAGTACTGTAATAAGGAGATTTAAAAAAAAAAATTTTTAAATTATTAATTGTACTAAATAAGCCATTGGTGTACCATTGTACTTTTAAAATACGAATTGTACCAAAAATGGTACAATTGTACCAACTTTGCCATCCCTGCTACATATTGATGTTAAAGAACAATACAAAAGCATTGTAAATGTGAGTGGAAGCGAAAGTGAATAAACGCATACCAATCCTCCTAAAATTTCATTTATATGCACATAAAATTAAATCACATTGCTAAAAAAAGACAACAAAAATATCATAAAACGCTTCGTTGGTTTAAATTAATTGAAAAAGTCATCGTTGTTGACTGTATGGCAAAATTTCAATTATATACTATTGTATTGTGTGCATTCTTTTTCGTATTTACTCAATTTGCCTAAAACCATAATATTATTTTTCCCTTAATTTAACAGAGCCAGCCAACAAAACACACCCACCACTCATCACGAAGGTTATCTTTGCATATGTACACACACACATTTAAAAATATCAGTAAAGCTGTGTTCTCACTATGTGTATTTGCCATATGGAATGTCACATTTTCACATGGTAAATTTGTACATATAGTCTGAACGTATTCAAACAATAGCCTGTGTTATTTCTCTGTGTACAGTACACATGATTTAGAACGAGTTCTATTTTGAAGTGACAAAGCATCTGACATCAGCTGGTTTTTAATAAAGCAATTGTTTGCGGTCGGGAAAATGAAATAAAATAATTATTAAATTAATAAAGTATTAAATTAAATAAAATAAGTGTAAAATTAAATAAAAGAAGTTTATATAACAATAACAATATGTATAGCCACTCGGCTGTTTTATGATTGTTTTGCTTTGTAGGTTATGTCAAATGTACGTAACATACCAACAGGTGAACACAAAAATTATAAACCTTATGTAAACCGCAAATTTTGACATACACATGAAATCACATGTGTATAAAAAAGTGACATTCCATAAGACAAATACACATAGTGAGAACACAGCTTAAGCTTTGAAATAAAATAAAATTTGCCAGCTTCATAAAAAATAAGTTTGCAACAGAAAACCATCTGTATTGCAAACCTTAGTCTGTATAGATTATGGGCCATTATTACGACTTGGCGGTAAAGTAGAAGTTAGTTACTGGCATCTTTACTTGAGGACTAGACGTAACATAATGTAAGATGATATTAACAAATTAAATCGCAGAGAGAACTTTGTTTGTTGTAGACTTCAAATCCGCACAAAAACATAAATGTGAAAATAAGGCCAAGTTCCTATCCAAAAATTTCGGCCATAAGAAGTAGTGAGATCAAAATAAGGACCAAGTTCTTGATAGGTACAATACCATCTCATTTGTAGGCAGCACCATCAGTTCACGACGAAACTGCTAAAGCGGCCTTCAGACTATTAGATTTAGTATTAATACTTGTCAAAAACTCAAATTTTAAGTAAAAATCCAACAGTGTGAAAATAATTTCTTATAATATGTCAAATAATACGGAAAGAAAGTTGACAGTATTATGTTTTCGTTATTTTCCGGAAATTTTCTAAACCATCACAATTTTTCATTTTATTAGGGTTGTCTTTTGAACAAAAAAAAACATAGGAATAACAAAAACAGTTGTGAATTTGTTTGCCGGCATAAATAAAGAAAAAGAAGAACGAAAATTTTTTTATTGCTGCAAATTATTTATGTTACGTTTTATTTGGAATGTGATAGTGCAGAAAAAAATGTAATGAGAAAATTTTCTTTAAGATTTTATGACAGTTAGACTGATTATGATTTGATTTTCGTCTTACAAAATCTAATAAAAATCTCAAAGCTTTTATTACAATGTGAAAGCGTCTTTAGTGAGCACAATTTCTGTATTTTTTTTACTAACCTGGTGTGTGAGAACGTGAGCCACCGTGTATTTCAGTAAAATAATCAAGGATTAAAATAATAAAGGATTACTTTTGGATACCAATTTTTGTTCATTTTATAAAAGTTCCAATTGTCCAATGTGATTTTTTTATTTGTTTCTGAATTTTAAAAAATGTTGAAACCATGTCAAATCGACAAAAAAATGCAATTTTCGGAAACACCAACTCCGATTTGTCAAAAATGTTTCCATTAAAAAAATTGGATTTTTAGACTTCGGACCCCTCCCGTTTCTAAAATTCGCTATTACGAAAATTGGAAAAATTTTAATACAGTGGACATAAAAAAACAACTATAACTTCCAAACTTCAAATCTGAAAAACTTTTATTTGATATTATTTTGCAGGTTAAAATAATGCTTTTGAAATGATGTAATTACATCTCGATTCTTTCCGCGAGTAGTTCAAAGGTCATTAGGGGAGGTTTTTAGCTCAAAGCAGTTTTTTAAGAAATCTTAAAAAAATTCATGTCAGTTAAAAAACGCTTTTCTACACATTCGGAAAGTTTCATGGTGGTACCGCTTCTAGTTTCGGAGTTATGGAGCAACAGATGGCCCAAACTTTGATTTAAGATTTATAGATACAATTATACTGCTTTCCAATTTTTTTATTTTTGAAATGCTAAAATTTTTAATGTATTTTTTCAAAGCAAATGGGATGTGCTGAACACGGGAAAAATAGTTTCCTCTTCAGTTCGATCATTGTCCAGATAACGGAACATTCATGTTTTTCACTCTGCACTTGTTTTTAAAGCGCCATCTAGAATAAAAGTCAATTATTATTATTTCCATTTTGTTCAAAAGGTTGTTAAATTACTCTTCGAATAGTGGATCATTTGCTTTGATCGTATAAAAATTACTGAGTTATAGTTGATCATATTTAAACTTTTATGAAATTTTTAATGATTTCCTCCAGTTGTTATCATTTCAGACGATGCTTTGTACCACAAATAATAATGAAATGCATAGTTTTATAATTTTATTGTATGGTCAATGCGATCTCAAAAAGTTCAAGTCATATGGACCGCAATTGGATAAAAAGTAAAAATGCTATAATGAAAAAACAGAAACATAAGCATTTAAATTTATTAGCAAATTGTTTAATTAATTTTTTTATTTTGTTTTTCCTAGTACATTTTTTACTAAGTTTGAATACCAGTATTTTAATTTTTTCTTTATAGCATTTTTAGTTTTTTCGTCAAATATTTTTTGCTTGTATATTTCCATGTTCTCTAGTACGTTCAGTCGCCGTCCTTTATGTTGTGAATGTAATAGTTTAACTGTTTTTCTAATATATCCTGGTGTACATTTGTTGTCGAATGAATATGTGGTTTGCGAAATTCGATTCTGGTGTTATTCCTGGTTCTCTCAGTTTCTTGTGTAGTCTCTCATGTGCTCGCGTAATCTTGTTTTTATCTTTCTTCCAGTTTGTCCGATATAACTGTGTTGGCATTTGCAAGTTTATTTGTACACTCCTTGTTTGTCTAGGAAGTCTGATTCGTTTGTTCTGTTTTGCAGTAATCTACCCAAGTTGTTTCTTGTTTTGAATGTGTAGCATACAACTATTGGGTGAAGCCGAATTCTAATTACTTAAGCTCCGGCATGCTTAAATTTCCGGCTCTGGCTCGTCGGCAAACGGCGCGGGTTGTTGAGCTTGGTGGAGTTCAAGGCTACATAAGATATATTATTTTAATTTGTATGCCTATCGAATTGGATAAAAAAATAAATGGTAGCTGATAATGTATAGATTGATGAAAGCTTATGAATAACAACTAACTGAAACTATGAAATGATGGAGCAAACGTCAACTATTTTAGGTTGTTCATAGGTGAATTTAGAACAACCATTTGCCCAACCCAACTATTGATTACCAAGGGTTATTGTCCTGTATTATAATTATGTTTCGTAATCCCTACAGCCTTTGTCCTTACCTCAATCGAACTTCTCTAAGGAATCACAACATAGGAGTTTTCTAGCAATCCATTATAAAAGTATGTTTTGTTTTTATTCACATTATTTCAGATGGTTTGAATTTTTAAATGAAAATAATCTAAACAACGACTTAAAATTAATACTAATTTAAATAGGTATACGTATATTTATAAACTCTTGAAAAAAATGCTTCTTTATTTGCACAAAATTAAAATGCATCACCCGGTATGATGTATATGAAATTAAAGTAAATAAGTCTTTCAAAAGTAGGTTACCTACCTTTTGTTAATGATAATTTCATAAACACTATATATGTAGTAGAGTAAACAACGATCAGCTTCAAAATAAAAATAAGAAAGAGACGCCTCTATGATTTTTAAATTCTTCTTCACTTATTTAAATAATAATTATTTAAATATTTTAAATATTCATTTAGCGATATTTACAAGGAAAAATTTGGTAGTTTAAATATTAAGGAAGTTTTGAATACCTTTTTTTCGACAAAATTCCTAACCATTATGCACTTTTTGTTTTCGATATTTTTACTTTATATACATAAAATTCTGTTTTCCACTCTTCTTCTTTACCTTAATTGATTAATTCTCTTTTTTATATTCCTCTGATTCTACTTCTCACTAATTTTATCACATCAATAGTAAATTTGTATATAAATAAGTATATATAACATTTTCTTTATTAGACGCTGTTTACATTGGGAAACATTTGTCGTCGAACATTTCCTTTTGCGTGAGAGTGATGAAATAGAAATATATACCACTTGAATTCCTATCTCGCTCTTTTGCACTGAAAAATTATTTTTTCGGGAAACAATGTTTCTCAGTGTAAATCAGCACTTAATCTTCACTTTTTTTCTTTCTTTTGTAAATCACAAATACATATGTGGTTAATTTTTGGTGATAAATTTAGATTTTTAATACACAAATTTTTTTTTATGAAACTTTAACGAAATTTCTTACGTATGGTTTCTATGCCGCGGCGAAGATTACACAGCGTCTTCACGAAACATTAACTTTGAGATAACATGAGAAAAAACGTCGGCAGAATACTAAAAACAAAATGTCGAATTTTCTCTTAATCTCATACTAGGGGAAGACGTAATTTTACTTTTCCGATAAGATTTCATTTTATGCAAATGCTCATCGAGCTAACATGTACTACTTTTGCATAATTAGTTACTTTATTTTTAATTTTTCACACAAATTTAAATTTATAAATCAATTAAACACATTTATTCATTTATTTAATACATTCATTTTATAAGAAACATCGCTTTTCATTTATTTTAATAAAAACTTACACATGCACACTATTTTATTTTCATATACATGTGTTTTTTGACAGTTCATCTCATAAGATTGTTGTTTTAAGAATTCTTATAACAACGCTCTCATAAAAATTCTTTTAACATTGAGATAGCACTAATTTGAAGTCTACACGTAACATAATTCTCTATGCGATTGAATTTGACAATCTCATCTTACATATTATGTTACGTGTAGACCTCAAGTTACTAATGAAAATTTGCATTTTAGTATGTAAAGTTTTGACTTACTTTGAAAAAAGGTTCCACCGATGAATGGCCATTCAGCAATGTAGATCATGTAAGCTGGAGGGAGGCAAATATACGGTATTACATTGATGTGACAATACTACTGATCCTTTCAATCTACTTTTCTTCTTCGTTGATTTTTTCTTGTTTTATGACAATTTTCAGCCATTTGTACTTTAACACACCTATTTATTTTAAACGTCAAGTGGCTGAACAGAATCTTTTACATAATGTTTAAAAGATAAATTTTATAGCATGCTATAAATTAATACAGCAACGAAAGGCAAGAAATTATTGGGATTTTGTTTAGCCGGTTTTGGGGATGTATTTTAGCATGGACTGCCGTTGAATATTAATTATGGATTTATTTCCCCTGGGTCATAGCGTATGGCCGATTAGAGATAACTTCTGTTTATTTGCTTTGAAGAAACAGATTTTACTGCCGTGCAGTTGCGGTCACTTATGCAGGCAACTAGAATTTATTGCTATGTGTAGTCCACAGTATATTTTACTTGTTAACTCAAAACTATAATTCCACAATGGCAGTTTTTGGTAGATAAAGTTGTAATTTTATAATTTTTGTCCTAGCTGAAGCTTCTTGTTTGACAAATCGTTATCCAGGTGACTACTATCGAGAGTGATTTCCGTAGGATATTTCCCAAGTTTCCTGTTTAAGGAATTGGTGCCAAATCTGTGGAAGTATATTGCAAGTTATAGTATATACAATTTTGGAATGAAAGTTTTGCAGATTACCCTTTTTAGGACTGGCACCAAATCAGCCGGACAATGGAATTCCTTGGCCGCTGAGGCGGAATAATTTTGTACCACTTCAATTATTTTTAATTGATAATTTCATCTTATGCGTTAACTTTTATGAATATCTTAATAATTTAAATATTTTATTCATACAATCTAATATATTTTGGAATATTATTACACAAGAACTTGTTTAGCGATGGAGATACTTCACTTCTAAAGTTGTTAAAAAGAACCACGTTTTATCAAATTCCTTCTTTTTAGCAATGTTGTAACATTGCATTAATTGCTTAATGGAATGATTAATTAATCTACCAATCGTAATCTTGCTGGAAATTATATCTACACTAAATTATTTAGTTAGTGGTGACAATGTATCGCAGTATTCTATTTTTTTATTTTTCTTTATTCTCAATTTATCTCGCAGCTGCATTTTATGCTTCTGTCCGTTAATTTCAAATAAATATATATATTTTTCCAATTCTGACGCCAGCACCTTTACAAATGCTGTGTTAATGTTGTGTTTTCTAAAAAATTTTGCCAGTTTGTTTGTTGAATTTCCCATATATGTACGTAAAGGTAGCCCAGGTTTTCCTTTCTTGTTCCTGTTCCTTTTCTTACTTCCTTCGATATCCTTTCTAATCTTGTCAACTAGGTCTTTTTTATATCCGTTGTTTTCCGTTATGCTATATATTATTCCTATCTCTTGCATATAGGCCTCACGTGTTAGGGGTATTCGTTCAAGTCTCGTTATTTATTGCCTAATTGCTGCGTTCTTATGTTGTTGAGGATGGTTTGATGAATTGTGTATTATTGTATCTGTAGCAGTTGGTGTTCTGTATATTTCGTATTCAACTCTATTTAAGCTCTTGTTTGCCCTAACCGTTAAGTCTGGATAATTTATCCTTTCGTTCTACTCCATTTCCATTGTAAATTTTATGTTTTTGTGTTGTTTGTTCAGTAGATCCAGAATTTGCTCCTCCATATTTCCTTCTAGTACATATATAATATCGTCCACGTATCTTGCATAAAAAGTTACCTCAAAATTGCTTTTTAAATCCTTATCTAAATTTTGCATAAATACTTCTATGAGTATTGCTGATGTTGGATTTCCAATTCTTAGTCCATTGGGTTACCTATATATGATATTGTCGAATTTGAAGTAATTTTGCTCCAATTTGGCTTTTAGCGTGCTTGCGAGTTGCATTGAAAATTCCACGTCTTCTGTTTTATTGAGTAGTATTTTATGTAGAATGTTTATTGTCTCAGTTGTTGGGATTGAGGGATATAAGTCTTTTATATCAAATGCGACTAGTTTAGTATTTTCCGTTATCTGTATGCTCCCTATCTTGTTAACTAATTCTGTGGCGTTGGCTATTGCGTATTTGTTCTCTAGGTCCAATCACATAATATCTATGTACTATCTATCACATAATATCTATGTAATATCAATGGTCTCCCTTCAATGAGACTGCCATCCCACTCAGGAACCTATAACGTAACTATATACAGATATTAACTCCAGCTTAACTGGTATTTATAACACTGAAATATAAGTTCCCCTGTGGTCGAGTGGGTAGTGTACTAGCCTGTTATGCCGGAGGTTGTCGGTTCGAATCTTATCAAAGACACCGTCTAAAAATAAAATACTTTGATTTGTAACAATAAAAAAATAAATGAATCGATAATTACAGCTGAATTTTGGAATAATATTTATATATAATCTATATTATTCTACACCGATTAAGACTCTATAAGATAGTTCAGAGACAAGTTACAAGGTGCATACAAAGTCTGTATTAACCCCATTCTAGGGCATCACGATGTAAAACTGGCTGGTCCGCTTCATAGGAAGTGTTAGAACTTGGACTAGTCCCTACCACCTGTGGACCGGTCACCTGTCTTGTTTTGTGTCAGTTCCATTTACCGTAGGGATCTTTCAGTATTGTTTTTAAGTATTTCGATAGTCTGTAGCTCCGAGCAGATTTGTAATTAATTATGGGTCTCATTGGCGTGTTTGGCTTGTGTATCTTCGGTAAATCGATCATAGATGGAGCGGCCGGGTTCATAAGTGTTAATGAATATGATATGCCTGGTTTTATTACTTGGATTGCCTTTTTTATTATTTCCTTAACCTTCGCCTGGTATTTGTCTGTAGGATCTTTCTAATTCTCCTGCATTTAGTATCCACTATTAACTGTTCCGTTTTTTCGATGTACTCATCCTTGTTGATTAATACCGTTGTATTTCCTCTATCTGCTTTCGTTGCTACGATATTGTTAGTTTTTGTTTAAGATTTCTAACTGTTGCCTTCCTTTTCTTGACTCCTTTTGGATTTGACTTCCTTCTGTATTATTCGTTTGCAACTTCTGTGTCCACAATAGTTTGCTCTAAAAATTTGAATGTGCATCATATCAAAAGCTTTATTTATACCTGCAAAATAACATCATGTAAAACTTTTTCACTTTTATAGTTTAGAAGTTATACTTGACTTGGAAAATACACTTTTCTCATATTTTGACGATTTGTATCGTTTTCATGGCGTCATATTTCGGAAACCAAATGACCTTAGTATCTAAAATTTTTTTACGTCAAATCTCTTCCGACATACACTCTCTGTGGTTAATTTCATTGAAATTTAAGAGGGACGATCCGAATTGCTTTCGATTTGACATGGAATTACTGTAAAGCCTTGTTATTTTTAATGCTCTGTAAGTAATGTGAGAACTTTTCAATGCGAGTAAATTGTTATCATCCTGTAGAACGCAGGGTGATTAACAAGAACCTTAAATTTTCTTTGTTTATTTCAATGTACCGAATTGAGTTATTTTATGAATCACCCTTCGAAAAACGGATTGACTAATATAATTATTAAATTTTTCTCGATGCGGAAACTTCTCGCCAGTTACAGACATGGGCACTGAATAAAACCATTTGTGAATTTTAATATTAAAATAAAAGAGCTTAAATTGATTAAATATCTTTGTTTTATTGTCAAAGTGCATAAATAAAAAAAACATGAACTATTAGTAACACATTTCGAAAATCTTCAGTTGAAAACCCCGGTGCATGAGACCGGCGTCACCATTATTCAAGTCAAATTTGCGTCACCATTGGCGGGTTAACGACGTTATACCCTACAGCCTTTCCAGGCATACGTGTTTTGTGGATCAGACTATTAGCTTGGAAGATATAAGCTCACCGACGACTAAAGAGTTTTATCGGTAAAATTAGTCTTATATAACAACATATGATAATGGTGAACAGGTAACTTCTGTGACTGACCAACTGACTCTTTGGGAAGAATTTTACACAAACATGCTTGTAACGCGCTCCACCTATACCCGATTTATCAGCAACTGCATATCACACAATGAAGACACCTATATTGCAACAACATGTCCAGTTATTTCCGAAGTTGTGAACGCGATAAGATCTGTCAAGTGTATCAAATCTCCCGGACTAGATGGCATTTCACCAGAACTTCTTAAAGCCAATCCATATATCAGTGCACAAATAATCGTGCCACTCATTGCAGAATTCTGGGCAACCCAGTGAGCTAAAAGAAGGTATAATTATTAAAATTCCAGAGAAAGGTTACCTAAAGGACCGGAACAACTGGCGAGTAATAACTTAGCATGATAAACAAAATAGTAGCGCATATTATAACCAAACGAATTGCAGAAGTGGTAACACCAGTATTGAGGGACGAACAAGCGGGCTTTAGACCTCAAAAATCCTGTATAGACCATGTCAACAGCCTCAGGGTTATAACTGAACAATCGGTCGAATGGCGCTCCTCACTATATATCTGCTCTGTCGATTTTGAAAAAGCATTTGACACACTAGATCACAATGTCATATGGAATTTGCAAAGGTGTTCCAATGAAACTTATTGCGCTCATTAAAAGTCTATATTATCAAGCAAGCTGCCGAATCCTACATGAAGGCAAATTGAGCAACCAAATAACAGTCGGTATTGGTGTACGCCATGGCTGTGTATTATCGCCACTTCTCTTCAACTTTGTACTCGATAGTATTATGGCCAAGGCGATGTATGGAGTTAGAGGTATCAGATGTGGCCTGAATGGAAATCTGAGCAATTTAGATTACGCAGACTACATTTGTATAATGACACATACCTTCGAGGATATGTCGGCCAAATTGCAACAACTAGCAGATGTTACAGAAGAAGCGGGCTTGAGGATAAATATCAAGAAAACAAAACGCTTACGTATTAACGCATCATCAGCGCAGACATTTCAGATCAACAACATCGAACTGGAAGATGTAAATTCCTTTTGCTAACTGGGTAATATATCATTAAAAAATGGTTGTTCTAAAGAATATATTGAGAACCGTATCAATAAAGCCAAGCAAACCTTTGGTCGATTGAAGTCAATTTGGACCTCGCAAACGCTTTCTTGACGAGTAAAACTCAAGATCTTTGATTCTAATGTTAAATCAATTTTACTCTACGGCTGCGAAACATGGAACGCTGTACCTAGAGATATTCAGAAACTGCAATTGTTTGTCAACCACTGCCTCCGCAGAATTATTCGTGTCTTTTTGACAAATGTAATAACCAACAGCAGATTGTGGACAGAAACCAAACAAATACAAATTGTAAAGGACATAAAGAAACGCAAGTGGAAATGGCCATATCTTACGAAGGCCACCAAATGACATTACCAGAAATGCCATCGACTGGAACCCACAATTCAATCACATGAAGGCGACAAATCGACACTGAAGCTGCCATGAACATAAGTTGGGGCGAAATAAAATCTCTTCCTTAGGATAAATCACGTTGGGACATATTTGTTTAGGCCCTATGCTCCTTATAGGGTCGACGGGAACATATATATAATATATAACAACATGTAGCGCCCACTGTGTTCAAAATAGCTACCAATTTTTAACACACCTTGTAGCCTACATCTTTCCTTATAATTCATCCATAAATTTTTTGTGGATCAGACTATTCGTTTGGAAGACATGATTTATGCACCGATATATTGGCCTCCCAGTGTGCAACGTTCTCCCTAATGTTATCTTTAAGTTAATGTCTTTTTAAGACACGGTGTTAGCAAAAGTGAGCTACAAACTGACATTAACAATTTGCACTATTACAACTTTCCTGTAATGTAATAGTCATCTTTTACAAAGTATGGCTATACGTCATGCCTATGAAAATGTGACAGCTTCAAATGACTATACTTGCCGATAAAAGTTATGGGTAGAATGAAGTTGCCTATAACTAATAACTCACTTTTAGGTTAAAGTAAAGTTGTAATACTCACAAAAACATAAATTTGAAAATAAGATCAAGTTCTGATCCAAAAATTTCGGCCGTAAAAAGTACAGAGATCAAAACAAGGCACAAGTTCTTGATAGGTGCAATACCATCTCATTTCTAGGCAACCTGTAAGCTTGGCGACATTTTTTCCATCATTCTTTCCTATATAGTGGAGTTAATGAACACATAAAAGTGCAATATTTGGAAGTCCTCAGACACAGGTATTTACAGAGAAAAATCTGTTTTCCATGCAATACTTATTCCGCAATTAATATACAAAATTAAATTAGAAAATTTTTATAAAGCATTATATAGGCGGTCAGTAAAATGTGCTAAAAAAATTACAGCCGTGTGAAATAGCAATTTTTGTCTGACGACGGTGCCAGAAAAGCATTGTTAGTCCATTGTGAGACTACCAACTGCCAACAAATTGCCAGACATCTGACAATCTTGTGAACATATTTCGTTGCCATTGCCAGATAATTGTCATAAATTTTTTTTATTGTCAGATGTGCGAAGCTTATGCATCTGACAATGGCATTAAGAGTCAGAGACTTCTTTCTATTGACAGCACTGCACTCGCTTTTCCGGTGAATTTTCCTATTTTATTATTTTTGTATAGAAAGTTCGATGGTATGCTGCATTTATGGCTCCCAAATCATTTACAGAATTCAGTCTAAAAAGCAGAGATTGAGGAAATGCATTTCTAATATTTCTGATAATATTAATTACAGTATAATTCGTTTATAAGCCACACCGCTTATAGTAGAATTTGCGATATATTCCAAAATGTTAATTTTTCTGTCATCTGTAAGTAAAATACCTGCAAAATATTTTTTACATAGTCCAATAGCTCTATAGTCCATTTTCGCTTATACGCCACCAAGATGTGGTTTGAAACATTTTAAATACAGTATTTTTCGGTTAATTGACCCTACGGTTAATTGGTTTCCACGCTTAATTGAACCACATGATCGGGCAAAAAAATATTGCATACGAAAACACATGTAAATTTCCTCGGATAATTGAACCCGGTTAATTGATTTTCCCGCTTAATTGGTTCAAAATTCATGTCATCAAAAATAAATTTCCTCTTACTTTTACCCGGTTAATTGCATTATTATTGAAAAATAATCTGGCATTTTTGCACATACATATTTGACATCATTTGCGAAAAACACTGGGTGGCATCTCTACTAATTTTATTTTACTAAATTTTATTTTTTTGTAAAACTAATGTGCACATAAATAGTGCAATTAATAGTACATATGTACCTACAATAATAAATACCTGCGTATACACATATACGAGTATGTACATTCTTTTCTGTCACTTGCATATTTTTCGTTTAAGGTAAAAAAAAATTATTTTGAAAAACAAAGTGCACATATGCGATTTCTTTTAATTCATTAGTAGTACCAATTATGCCTGATTTCTGTAATTGAACAAACTGTTCAATTAAACGGGATTATTGTAATTGAACGAATTGTTCAATTAAGCGGGTATCGGCTAATTGGTTCCCCGGTTAATTGAACAAAAAGTTGTACAAATTTTGATGTGCAATTAACCGAAAAATACTGTATACGCTTATGGCCGATATAATCCAAAATGCAAAAGTCAAACATAATAAATTTTTTAATGATAATTTTATAAAAATATTACTTACATTGAAGTAGAAATTATTTTTATTTTAGCAATCCACAAATAGCGTGCAAATGAGGTAGTGGACTATAAGCGAATTTTACTTTAATTAGGTTTTTGTTGTGACTGAAGCAACAACAGATATACATAGTTTGACGTTGATTAATTTTTCTTTGTACAAATAATGGTTTTGTACAAATGAAACAATTGTGATCCCAATAAAAATAAGAATTTGAAGATCTTCCTAATTTTGACTTAGATGCTCTAACAGATAATTTATCACAAATTTAAACTTTTTTCATTTCATCCGAAACATGTAAATCGTCTTCGATAGCTAGAATACTTTTCTTCCAATATCCACAAAACTAAAAATCTTATTTATTATTTCGGCTTTTTAGTTCAATATTTGAATTAATGTAAATTCTTTTTATTTTATTTATTTTTATTAAAAGTGGAGTGAATCAGATTACCAGACAAAACTTTATGTGCAACGTTTTTGCGTGGTCAAGCAGAAAACTGACGAGATGGCTGTGGGCAGAAGGGTACCCCTCATACAAAAAAATATTTAGTTATCCTATATTTAGAAAAATTTGCTGTAGGCTACTTTGAAAACAATGTGCTTATGTAGGCAGAAAGCTAGTGGAATAGGAGCAGACAGAAAGGTAACCCTCATAGAAAATAATTTTAATTATTTCATATCTGGAGACCAGCAATAATTTAGTGTATGTTACTTTGAAAACGTGCGTAATCAAGCAGAAAACCGGCTATATAGGTAGGGGAATAATTGTACCTCTCATACAAAAAAAGTTTTGCTTATCGTATATGTGGAAAGCTATAATAGTTAGAGTCCTCAAATTATGTTATTTGAAAATAATGTGCGCAGTTAAGCAGAAGCCTGACGTGATAGCTTACACTCCATACTTAATTTTTTTGATAGCACTCAATTTTGGTATATAAGGCTGGAGGAAAAGGCTGGGTACTGTTAACATGAAAACTATTAATTACTCTACGCGAACGAAGTCGCGGGTAACAGCTAGTATCATATAAAAACCAAATAAAAATTTTAAAAGCTGAGACCTCGTAATTTTAAGTTTTCACTTCTGTCGGCAATCGCCGCAACCGCAGAAACATATATATTTGCTGGTATTGGCCGGACTTACAGTTCAAAATTTTAGAGTTAAGATTTGATTGCTTATTGTTAGTTCAATTTTATTGAACATACAAACATAGCAAACAAATTAACGCAAAAAAAATATTAGTTGTATTCACACCTCATTCGGTACCCGTTTACTCGTTAAATGCGTAAAATTCCCCATACATGTTGTTGCTGTAAAATTATTAAAATTATAAATTGTCTGTAAGGATTATTTTTCCATAGACAAATAAATAAATAAATAAACATATGTATAACGAGTATACATTTACACAACAAAAAGGCTTGGTAGGTTTTCGTTAGTTGGTAATATGTCAATGTTTAACAATTTATTTTCAATATGAAACAAATTTTATAAAGTTTCACTATTCAGGGAAAAACAGTAAAAGTGAGCATTCTTATTAAATAAGGTTTATTATGTACCGTTTTACTGATTAGGTTTTTTATTTTTAGTGGTAAATCCGAAAAAACACGTAAGTAAGAGAGAAAAGCCAAAAAAATTTACATTGTAGAGCAATACCAAATACTGGAGTAAGTATATGCTTGAGAATCAGCGTTGTCAACTTTTAAATTTCAAAAAGCACTGAATCAAGGAAAAAAACGCGTTTTTTTTTAAACGCACTAGATTTACAAATTTTCATTTTATATAAAAATAATATGTATTTGATCATTTCATAAAGTAAAATACATAATTTTTGATGTATTAAAGGACATATCGCACATTCACTGCGAAAGTGCTACAACTCAAATTCACAGATTTTCCAGAAAACGAGTTTTAGTTTTAAATTTACTCACTCCTTTATGGAAGAGTTTAAGGTACTTTTAGACACTATGTATTTTACACTGTGCTTGTCAAATTTCACACTGCAAAATGCATACATGGTGTGTAAAAGCAAAGAAAATTTGCTTCTGTAAATGTCAGCCTGCTTTTGCAGTGTAAACATTTTCAATTAGAGCGTGTTCTATTTTAAACTGACAAAGCACCTGACATCAGCTGTTTTGCAAATCAATTGTTTGTGGCACCAAGAACATAGTGTTTGTCATTCGGCAAATATATATTAAAATCTATATATTTATACATATTCTTAAAAAAAAAAAAATAAACCTGCCTGCTCTGTAAGCCGAGTCGAGTTCAAAACGCTCGATTTAGAAAAATTGAGTTCACCAATAGCAACATTTTTGTAGATTTTTTTTGCAGTTTCATATTTTTTTTAGAGCTTCAAATATCATATCTGAAATTAGTTTAATATATATAATTTAAAACACATTAATGGGCGCATTAGTTATTTTTGGAAAACGAGAAATTTACTTGGATTCGGTTTATAGAACAAGTTCGAAAATTTGTAATTAATTCAAATACAAATTGAATACAAGAACACAAAACTCTCGCGACAAATAAAAGAAATTATCACAAAACAAGCTGTTGTAAACTATTATAGGTTATGTCAGATGGAACCAAAAACATAAGTGTGAAATCAAAAATTGTAAACCGCCTGTAAAGTGCCAATTTTGACAGACATGCACAATTACAGATGGATCGTGAAGCTGACAAAGCCATTGTAAGATACATAGGCCCTTATTATGAGTTGCTTTCGATATTCGATCTTCGCTGGCTATCGAACATCGAGTATCGAATGTCAAATTCGTATTATGAGCTGGCAGGACTATCGAAAACTTCGTTGTACAACGAATTTTCAATCGAACACAATTTTGCTTTCGACGGTGTAGTGTATGTGAGAAATTGTTGAAAATTTAAGTAGTGTTCAACCGTTTTTTGCTTTTGCGTGATGAAGAAGTAATTTTAAACTATTTTTGTAAATCTTGTGCAGATATAATGTCGTAAGTGCCAACAACAACTAGAAATGCTATTTTCACTGATGGAAGGAAATTTACAATTTTCACAAATTGATTTGATCTCATAAATTTTTTATGCATGAAATTTTATCATTTATTAGTTAATACAAGAAACTCTTATAATTTTTAAGTTTATTTTTCTTTTATTTATATGTAACTCAATTTGCAAACAAATTGTTTTTAGTTTTAGTAACAGCTGATAGAAATGTACTATTCTGAACAATGACAATGAGTGATACTCAAAATAGCGCTATTCTTCATCGATTGTGCGTCATAATACCAAACGAAAATTCGTTCGATCAGCTTTTTCGATCACAGTCGAAGATCGAATATTGCCAATAATAGGCACCATAGTGTGTAAAAGTAGCTTTAATATACATCTTGTATGATTTTTTATGCAGTATGAAAAGCAATATGACGAACAATTTTGTACTATTAATCCAAAAACGCATTCCTTGAATTGTTTTACTTTTGAAGTGCATGCAATACAATATTGCTGTAATTTATGAAAATATAAAAGTCACTATATCTTTAAAACTAGAGCTAATTCGAATTTTTTTTGTAACTTCTGAATTCCACAGATGAAAATATACATTTAATGATCTGCTATTTTGATCTCAGGGCATTTTCATTGTTGCGTAGAGTAATTAAATCAAGATACATCAGTTGGTATCTCAACATGAATTTTATGAGGACATTCTGTTACGTATTTTAGACTTAAATAGATTCATCAAGCTAAGAACGCGTGCAACTTCTGCGTTTGAATAATTAAGACACAAACGTTTGATGGCAATATTTGCTAATGACATAAACGGGCTTATATCGACTGAATATTTATGTATATTTTATTTGGACAAAACCAAATACATAAAAATGTAAATAAAATTGTTTATTCTTCCACAAGGTTGCAAAAAAGTATGTTTACCAAAGGATCGCATGCATTATCAACGAATGTTACACTTGAAAACATATTTTTTAGATGAATAAACTTATTTATTTTTGTTCAGTGCCACCATCACAAATAAAAAGCACCAAAATTAAACAAAAAAAGCACCGAGCACTGACTTGAAAATTTTTCGCGTCGAAAAGTTGAAAAAGCACTAAAAACGGTGCGAAAAGCACTGAGTTGACAACGCTGTTGATAATATAGATGTTGAGGTAATTCACTTGGAATAGTTTACCCACAATAATTTCAATTTATGTGCCTGAATTAATATTTATGAATTTACAGATGCCGACTGCTCAAATTTATTATAAAAAATGATAGAAAGCATCAAACTTGAGGCCACGCATGAGATGCTAAGATCGAAAGTACGTAAGTGTAAAAGCAGTTTTTCGAAGGCGGAGGAATGGCGAAATCCACTGGTTCTGGATTGGATGATCATGATGGCTGCACAACAATAAAAGGTTAAAAAACCGGGTTCTGTAAACCGATTCTGGTAGAGGAGACCAAAAAGATATTCGTGTGTCAGCGTTTTGTAAGATCACATTGGAATTTTATTTTAGGGGGGGTTAAAGTTTCCACCTTTTGGCCTCTTCGTGCAGTATCGGTACATGGAACTATGTGTTCCTTACATCTGAGGCGTAAGTTATGTTAGCAACTTTGTAGCAAATATTAGGGCAAATAATTTTGTGGAACATATTCCCCCACATAACGGTAACTTTTGGCTCTTTTCTAACAAATCGTAAAAATCACCACAAAAAAGGGGAGTACTGGGATAAAATGCTCTACGAAAATGTTGGCCATACAATTTTACTATAGGTCTTTAAAGACAACCAAGCTCCACACTCAACTTTCGCTAAAAATCATTAAAAACTTAAAATGTGTTTAAGGGCTAATTTCGTACTTGTGCACAATTTGTACCCGGCATAAAAAATCTTGTAAGCCTTACGTTTAAGGTATACGATGTGTTCACTTTTTTATGCACAAGATCACGAGAAACATTTTTGTAGAAACTTTGTGTCCACTATATCGCCGCTGAAGGGGAGTTCTTTACTCCTTTTTTAAGAAATGTACAAAAAGACGCATTAAGGAAAGAGTTAGAGGGTTAATATTTTCCAGAAAAATGTTTGCTCTAATATTGTCTACAAAGTTGCTGAGCCTACACCTCAGATGTAAAGAATACATATGTAGTTTCATGTACCGATATGCTGCACTATCAGGCCAAAGGTGTGAAACTTTAACCTCCCCCCTCCCCTGCCTGCTCTACCAGAATCGGTTTACAGAACCCAGTATTTTTGAAAAAAGTTCGAAATTGTTGTTTAGTGTGATTTAAATATTAATATCATATATTATTTGTACGTAGATTGAACAGCAAAAAGTGCAAAACAGTTTGAGTTGAAAAAGTTGGAGCTGGAGCAAAAAGAGAAACTGGGACTAATGGAGCTAAAACTTAAATATGCCAAAGACTAATTTTTAAAGCAGTTTATCTTTATTTTGCTTTTTATATAAATCTGCAATTAAAATTATAATTAATTAAAATGCTAAAACAGTGTTCAACTCTTACGCGAAACTTACTGTGCTGCTTTTGTTAAGAATTGCTTCTGTATGGAGTTATTACATCGTTGCTAAGAGGCTAAGCCGAATCCCCTGCAATCAATTCTTGCCCGGAAAAAATCTATCTTTATGATTAAAAATTTAAAATTCCTAAAAATGTTTGCATCATGAGTTCAACCGGCATATCCTACGACTACGTCACGGATTTTAAGTTTGTAATCACACACAAATTATGCTTTAATGGGGTATATATGGCTTCTAGAAAAGAAAGATTCATGATTTTAATTTCAGTTCCGTCGACATAGCCAATGCAGAATGTTAGCTCCTTGAAAGTTTCGCGCACTATTTCAGAGCGTTCCGCAGCATCCGGCCAATAAATATACTGGGGCAATAATCTTAAAATGGCTTTAAAAACTCTTTGTGTGATTTTATCAATAGTGCCTCCATTACCAACACCAAAAGTTGATGCAATTTTGGCTACCGATGCACTTTCGCCTGATGAGCCCAATCTATATAAAAGAATATCGAGTTGCATCTCTATTGGAAATTGTCTGCTAGCACATTTTGTAAATCTTTCGAAGCAATTTATAATCGAAACTATGAAATTGCGACCGGTTCACTCTCAGCATAATACGAAAACGGTTTTCATCCATTGAAGTAAGAATATCCTCACTCCAATGAACAGACTTTGACACCTTGTGCTCCATACCTCTGCGACATTTTATCACATGACATAAATCTTCATATATGTAGCTCGGGTAGGGTATCATCCACAAGCTCTTCATTTCGGTGAATATATCTGTATATAAATTTGTTAAAACCATTTTATTTCTTTGTATTTTTGTTTTACCTTCGACTATAGAAATACGATCCAAAGCATTAGAGACCAAGTATTGAATAATTTTGGACTTCGCACTTCTTGCCATATTTACTTATGTATATATTTATAATACAAATATTTTTCAAACTGAAAACAAAAACCGATGTTTGCTTTACCGATTTACCAAACTAAACAAAAAATAAATAAAAAGGCGTTCACAACAACAACTTTTAACCAACTACGAATTTAACAGCTACCGATTTGGTGTGAAATCAGCCATAATAATATTTGAAAAAAATTAAAACTAATTTAGGTTATTTTTGGCAAACAATTTCTGAAATAAAGCGAGGCGATTCCATCAACTTTTTCTGCTTCTACTGGATTGTGCTCTTCAGCAACCAAACCACGAAGCACCACTCGGCATTCGTTGGAACATGAAAGAGTTCCTCTATGATATCGACTGCAGACGCTATCTCCCTTTTTCGTTCACCAAAAGGGCCAATATTTTTTCCCAGGGAATACTACGCCATAGCGAAAGTATTTAGAGGGTACCGTTAAAAAATACAATTTAATTCGAGAAATAAAAGGATTTTAGTAGATATACATCAAGTATTTATGTTTAATTTATATCTAATTTTTCGCGCGCGGATTTTTTTTACGGTACCCTCTAACTACTTTCGTTATGACGTAAAATACTCTGGAAACAAATTTTGGCTCTTTTGGTGAAGTTAACCCGACGCGATATTTGTTTTAATTAAGTTGAGACAAATTGCGCGCATACTGCGATATGACCTGACGAAATGTATCTTATTTTCAACTTGTATATGATTTTCTTAGTTGTTAGAACGATGTAATTTATTTCATAAATAATGTCTATAAAATTACGGAGTTTGTTTATACGCAATGAATTACGAACACATTTAAAACTCCAAAAAGAATGGACAGTGTAATATATATATATATATATATATATATATATATATATATATATATATATATATATATATATATATATATATATATATATATATATATATATATATATATATATATATATATATATATATATATATATATATATATATATATATATATATATATATATATATATATATATATATATATATATATATATATATATATATATATATATATATATATATATATATATATATATATATATATATATATATATATATATATATATATATATATATATATATATATATATATATATATATATATATATATATATATATATATATATATATATATATATATATATATATATATATATATATATATATATATATATATATATATATATATATATATATATATATATATATATATATATATATATATATATATATATATATATATATATATAAATAATATATATATATAATATATATATATATATATATATATATATATATATATATATATATATATATATATATATATATATATATATATATATATATATATATATATATATATATATATATATCTATATATATATATATATATATATATATATATATATATATATATATATATATATATATATATATATATATATATATATATATATATAAATATATATATATATATATATATATATATATATATATATATATATATATATAAATATATATATATATATATATATATATATATATATATATATATATATATATATATATATATATATAAATATATATATATATATATATATATATATATATATATATATATATATATATATATATATATATATATATATATATATATATATATATATATATATATATATATATATATATATATATATATATATATATATATATATATATATATATATATATATATATATATATATATATATATATATATATATATATATATATATATATATATATATATATATATATATATATATATATATATATATATATATATATATATATATATATATATATATATATATATATATATATATATATATATATATATATATATATATATATATATATATATATATATATATATATATATGTAATGGGTGTTTTTTATTGAGGTATAGAACTTTAAGTTGTCATCACTTTTTTAACTGGCGGCCATTTTGTCAGCTGTCAAGTGATTAATATTTAGTTTGGTTTGCCATTTCATCATGAACAGGTTGACAAAAGAACAACGCTTGCAAATCGTGCAAATTTATTTCGAAAATAATGGTTCAGTTCGCGAAGTTTACCGCAAGCTCCGTCCATTTTATGGTCGACATAATCGTCCATCAGAGCAATTAATTCGGTTAACCATGGATCGTTTTCGCACTACGTTTACTCTATGTGATAATACGCATCCGCAGAGACGTCGAACAGTGCGCACCGAAGAAACAATTGCCGCTGTAGAGCAAAGTGTTGAAGGGGACCCGAATGAATCGATTCGCCACCGTGCACAGCAATTGGAGCTTTGTCCATCAACTTTATGGAAGATTTTGCGCAAAGATCTTGGCTTGCGACCTTACAAGATCCAGCTTGTGCAAGAATTAAAGCCGCGAGACCATGCAATGCGTCGTGATTTTGGTGTATGGGCCGAAAATGAGATTGATCTCGATGCTGATTTTCATCGCAAAATTTTGTTCAGTGATGAGGCTCATTTTTGGTTGAATGGCTACGTCAACAAGCAAAATTGCCGCATTTGGAGTGAAGAGAATCCACATGAGACCCTTGAGACGCCATTACATCCACAAAAACTGACTGTTTGGTGTGCTCTATGGGCTGGTGGAGTCATTGGGCCATACTTCTTCCGAAATAATGCTGGAGAGTCAGTTACCGTTAATGGAGACCGGTATAGAGCCATGATAACCGACTATTTTGTTCCCGAATTGGATGGCATGAATGTGGATGAGTTGTGGTTCCAACAAGACGGCGCTACATGCCACACAGCGCACGTCACAATCGATTTATTGAAGGAAACATTCGATGAGCGCATAATTTCGCGGAATGGACCTGTCAATTGGCCACCAAGATCGTGTGATTTTACACCATTGGATTATTTTCTTTGGGGATATGTGAAGTCGCTCGTCTACGCCAACAAACCAGAAACGTTAGGGGACTTGGAAGCCAACATTCGTGGCGTTATTGCCAACATACGGCCCCATATGCTCGAAAAAGTGGTTGAAAATTGGACCTGTAGAATTGGCTTTATTCGAGCCAGCCGCGGCGGCCACATGCCCGAAATCATATTTAAACATTAATGCCATAAAATTATCCTTCCAATAAAGCCAAATTGATGGACATTAAAACGATTTTCTTGTGTTTTATTTCAATTCGAAATTCTATACTTCTAAAAAAACACCCTTTATATATATATATATATATATATATATATATATATATATATATATATATATATATATATATATATATATATATATATATATATATATATATATATATATATATATATATATATATATATATATATATATATATATATATATATATATATATATATATATATATATATATATATATATATATATATATATATATATATATATATATATATATATATATATATATATATATATATATATATATATATATATATATATATATACAGTGCACTCGCGGTAACGTGAACACCGTCTAACGTGAACACCGTCTAACGTGAACACCGCCTAACATGAACGAGCTTTTGTTTACCTTGACTACTATGTAACGTGAACAAACTCAGAAAGCTCTATAACGTGAACGTGTGATTTTACACCATTGGATTATTTTCTTTGGGGATATGTGAAGTCGCTCGTCTACGCCAACAAACCAGAAACGTTAGGGGACTTGGAAGCCAACATTCGTGGCGTTATTGCCAACATACGGCCCCATATGCTCGAAAAAGTGGTTGAAAATTGGACCTGTAGAATTGGCTTTATTCGAGCCAGCCGCGGCGGCCACATGCCCGAAATCATATTTAAACATTAATGCCATAAAATTATCCTTCCAATAAAGCCAAATTGATGGACATTAAAACGATTTTCTTGTGTTTTATTTCAATTCGAAATTCTATACTTCTAAAAAAACACCCTTTATATATATATATATATATATATATATATATATATATATATATATATATATATATATATATATATATATATATATATATATATATATATATATATATATATATATATATATATATATATATATATACAGTGCACTCGCGGTAACGTGAACACCGTCTAACGTGAACACCGTCTAACGTGAACACCGCCTAACATGAACGAGCTTTTGTTTACCTTGACTACTATGTAACGTGAACAAACTCAGAAAGCTCTATAACGTGAACAACTTTTTTTCACTGCATATGTTTTCTAAGCTTGTAGACAACATTGAAATATGCACACAAAGTTTTTAAAATTTAGGAATCCCCTTATATAAAAGTTGAGTGTATCCTCTAAATTATGTTTTTGTTTGGCAACGAAATTTAAGTTTAAGTCTCTTTTTTATGCAAGGTGGTGAATCAGTCGGCATGAGTGCTAAAAAATCTAAATGCTTGGAGTTAAAAGAAAAGGCAGACTTTTTAGATAGTTTGCAAAAAGGAACAA
This sequence comes from Panzeria rudis, assembly GCA_956483635.1. Lineage (NCBI taxonomy): Eukaryota > Metazoa > Arthropoda > Insecta > Diptera > Tachinidae > Panzeria > Panzeria rudis. Next base: position 7,924,150 of record OY101452.1, read on the forward strand.
GTGTGACTAGTTTAGCAAAAAAGTATAATGTCGCTAAGTCAACAATATGCAGTATTAAAAAGAAAAAAGAAGCAATTTTAAAATGTGTAAACCACACATACCACGGATCGGGGAAAAAAAACTTTAAAATCATCAGAGCTTCCAGTTATGGAAAAAAATCTTTACCGTTGGTTCATCCGAATGCGTGAAAGGAATTGTCCTGTAAATGCGCTAATGCTAAAAGAAAGAGTAAAGAAATTACATTCCCAACTTAAAGAAAACGAGGGCGGGTTCAATGCTAGTGACGGATGGCTTCAGCGATTTAAGAAAAGGTACGGAGTTAGACTTCTTAAAGTATCCGGAGAAAAACTTTCATCGCAGCCTGAATTGGTGGATCCATTTAAGCTAAAACTGAAACAAAAAATTGAAGAAATGGAGTTATGCAATGATCAACTCTATAATGCTGATGAGTCTGGTTTATTTTGGAAACTTTTGCCAGATAAATCGTACGTTACAATGCAAGAGAAATGTGCTCCCGGTACAAAGACGGAGAAGCAACGTATAACGTTCCTGTGTTGCGCAAATGCATCAGGTGCACATAGACTTAAACTTTTGGTAATTGGTAAGGCCAAAAATCCACGCAGTTTTAAAAACTTCATTTGTCCTACGGATTATAAAAATTCCAAAACGGCCTGGATGACGTCAGCCATTTATAAGCATTGGTTCCATCAATCCTTTGTACCACAGGTAAACAAATTGTTCATTAACTAAAATATATGACTAAAAGTTCTTGATTTTAATTAGGTGAAATTGTTTCTAAAGAAGAAAAACTTGCCAATGAAGGCACTATTACTTATCGATAACGCTCCATCTCATCCAAGCGAAACAGAACTAAAAACTGAAGATGGAAACATAATTGCCATGTTTATGCCACCAAATATCACCCCCCTCATCCAACCAATGGATCAAAATGCGATTAAAATAACAAAATTATACTACAGAAACAGCTTGTTAGCTTCGATAGCAGCTAAAAACTCTGATTTGCTTGAATCAATGAGAAATCTAACTTTGAAAGATGCTGTCACCCTTTTATTTGGCGCACAGAAACTCTTGCCAATTGCTGGAAAAATATTTTAAGTTTAGTTATAAGCCATGATGATCCTGAAGATAACATTCCATTAAATATTCTAAAAGAGAAATGGGATACAGAAATAAATTCTTTAATGCAAATGTCAGCCGATCTCCTTCAGGACTTGAGTCATCAGGCAAGACTTTTACGATAAACTTTGAAATCAAAATTAAACCATTGTTATACTAACTTTTAGGTTGAGTTTACCTTGCCAATGGTTCAAGAGTGGAATAATGATCCTTGTGTTGATGATACGACTGAAATCCATGAAATTGAGCAAAACGAAGAAAGTGACGACGATGATTGTATTGCCGATGATCCTGTTAAAAAAATTGCCGCAAGTGAGGCAATTGAAATTTTTAACAAGGCATTGCAATGGGCAGGAGATGCAATGGTGGATCAGAGTGACATGAGTGTACTTAGACGCTTAAGGGAGAAAGCAGTATTTAAGCTATTAGAAAAGAAAAAGCAGCAGAAAAAGATAACGGATTTCTTTAATGCATAAATATAATGAGTAATTTTATTTGCTATGTAATTTTATTTCAATGGATATTTTCTCGTGATCTCGTTTTGTTTTGTAATGAATTTTAATTAACAATTTTATTTTTATATTTTAAAAATGCAAACCGTAATAATAAAAGAATTTCACGTTCAAGCGTGTAAAACACATAAATTTTTTTATAAAATTCGACAATCGCTAACGTGAACAATTTCACTAACATGAACTCCCTTGATTTTAATTAGTTCACGTTACCGCTAGTGCACTGTATATATATATATATATATATATATATATATATATATATATATATATATATATATATATATATATATATATATATATATATATATATATATATATATATATATATATATATATATATATATATATCAAGTTTAGATCAACAAAACTCAAGTGCAATTTTTTTATTATACAAAATTACATTGTAAGAGAGAATATTTAAAATTGATTTTAACCCAGTATACAAAATTGGAAGTAATTTTTAAGGAGCTACATTTTCTTTGTTTCAAAAAAATCTATATTAAAAATATGCAGATAATTAGTAGAAAAGCAAGAAAAAATGTTTAGTTCCTTTGTAATTTAAAAAAATACTCGCCATGCTTTTTAAAAAATCGATTTTTTAAAGAACATTTATTAACTAATATTCTTCTAAATAACTTAATAGCTTAATTATTAAAAGTCTTCTAAAAGTTTATATTTATTCACTTAAATTTACATGAAAATAAAGTTTTGAGTTTAAATTCGCATAAAAAAAATTGTGAAAATGGGTAATTTTTTATCCTTTTTGCTTGAGGAAAAACCAGTATAGAACACCGAAAAAGAAATTTGTCCTAGCATCGCTTCCAATTCGGTGATTGGTAATCGAAAAACAGAACTTTTTGCAATGGCAAGGATATGTAAAACTAATTAGAAATTAACCCTAATTTGCAATACTTCCGGATCGCGAATTCTATATTTTCATGACTTCTTTGGAGTGTCTTTTTTTGCTGGAATAATATTTAAAAAACAACGACTTGAATTTGAATTCATGGTAAAATTAACCAAAAATAAATATTTTTTTTTACAAAATAACAGCATAAAATATTATTAATTTTTAAAATTGATATTAATAAGATTTAAAAAATAGCGAAGTGAATTTAATTCATGGTAAAATTGAAGAAAAATAAATTATTTATTAAAAAAACTCTGAAAAAAATTTTAAAAATATCGTCGTATCGACAGTAAAATATCGCCGATACCGATGTATCGGAAAATCTGAAGTATCGCCGATATATCGGTATCAGTATTCGTTACATCCCTAGTTTTAATATTAGTATTGGTGTATGTGGTATTGGATACTTTAATTCTTTACAAGGAAAGTTCCTTTTTGTCTTATTTCTAGTTTATTACAGTAGTGGATAATATTTTTATTAAAATTCTTAAAAATTATTATTTTTATTTATTTATTATTTAAATTTAGTCAATGGAATATAATCCTTACAGAATAATAACAAGATACTTATAATTATATCGAATTTTGCGAATTTAGAAAAATAATGATTTTTTGCTTCACACCATTAGAATTTAAAGAAAATTCAACAAATGTAGACAAATAGTAATATTGACGGCATAACCTTGTAAAAGGATAAGCCATAGCATAATTAGATCTACAAAAGTATGACAAGAGGGTTATAATGACGAGTACTACGACAAGGTATACTAAATTTAACTGAATGTAACAGAAATTCAGAGCAAATATTAACATTTATAAGGCTTATCATAAAAGACACATTTAACATTGTACGACGACTTTTGAGAGTAGGCAGTTTTATTAATGCTAATCTACTAGTGTAGGAAGGCAAAATTGTTGAGGAATTCCATCGAAGGCCACGTAAACAGAATAACAAGAATTGTTTTTGCACAGATTCAGTACGAATATTATGAATGTTGTAGTATGGATCCCATAAGATTGATCCGTATTCTAAAATAGAGACACGTACAGCTGATTCGTAATGTAAGGGTCATAAAACTCTTTAGCCCACCTACGGCAAGCACACCACTAGCTTTATTTAGAGCCAAGGTAATGTTCGAAAGAAAAGTTAACTTAGGAGCCAGTAAAATTCCAAGATCAAGAAATGAATCAACCAACTCCAACTGATGACCTCCCAAAGAGTAGTTAACTGCAATAACATTATTTCCCGAAAAGCGCATGCATTTACATTTCTTTAAATTCAGCTCCATCATGTTGTGTTTGCACCATGCAAAAAAGTTGTTAAGATCACTCTGAAGATAAATGTGATCTATATAATGATTAAAAGAATGAAAAATTTTCAAATCATCAGCGTATATCAGTATATTGGCGAAGTTGATAACGTTAGGAAGATCGTTTATAAACAGAGAAAAAATAATGTAGAGACATGTATATACTTAGAAGAACTGTTGTTATATCGAATGGTTTGCTTTCTACCCATTAAATATGATCTTAACCAGCTTACACTGTTACGAGTTACAGCGAAAATATCCAGTTTAGTAGGAAGAAGTTGATGGTTAACTTTATCAAATGCTTTACTGAAGTCAGTATAAATGGCGTCAGTTTGTTTCTTCTGTGTAAATGCATAGTTAACTAAAGATGTTAAATGAAGAACATTAGTCGTAGTTGACCACCCTTTTCTAAAACCATGTTGGTAAGGTGACATTAACGATGCAGTGTGATGACATAAGAAATCGGCAAGAAGTTTTTCAAACAGCTTTGGAATGGCACTTAGTTTAGCAATACCTCTGTAATTCGTGATATCAGACTTACTTCCAGATTTATATACAGGTATTATATACGAATCTTTCCAAAATACAGGAAAATATCCATCTTTTAGCGAAGCATTAAACAATAAAGTTAATAGTGTGGCGAATGATTCTGCACATCGTTTTAATTATACCTGGCATAACTTCTATTACCAGTGATCTCTCTAATATTTTTAGCTCACAATGTGCTTCTTGAAATTTTCTATATATTTGTTCTCTAACCTTATCAGATTTTTTTTTAATTCTCTTTCACATTCGTATTGAAAATGTTATTATTATTATCAACTAATATCTCATATTGGCTTAGAACAAGGGATTTATTCATGACATTAGGAAGAGGTTACAATTTTATTCTGGATAAGATACTGTCGGAAAATTGGGGAATGAGTAAGGTAAGTATAATGTTATCGTTATCAAAAATTACTGCGATTTTCATACTGCTTTAGCTATCAAAATCAGATATTAAGTTAATCTCTTTTTGCGTCAAAATGTCGGTAGGAATTATCCCTAGTTTACTGGAAAATATTATTTGTCCTATGTCATCAATGTGATTTTTTAACAGTGATATGTCGTTATCAATTCTGTAAGCTTATTCAATAAATTGTACTTCATCCTCTAGTGTTTGTATTTTATTCATTAATTCTTTTTTAAAGTTATTTATGTAACTACTAATAATTACCTGTTGCTTATTTATATGCTGTGTGACATTATTGATTTGTTCTGATATGAAATTGTTTACATAAACTAAATTTTTAGTGTATTATTAGTAATCCGTTCGTTGTGCTGTATTTGGGTAATAGCTTCGTTTATCAGTACTTCATCGTCACTGTCGTCCATAGACCCTGCGATATATTTCAGTCCTTTTCCTAATACATTTACCACTCCTCGTTTTGATTTTGGGTCATATATATATATATATATATATATATGTATATATATATATATATATATATATATATATATATATATATATATATATATATATATATATATATATATATATATATATATATATATATATATATATATATATATAAATATATATATATATATATATATATATATATATATATATATATATATATATATATATATATATATATATATATATATATATATATATATATATATATATATATATATATATATATATATATATATATATATATATATATATATATATATATATATATATATATATATATATATATATATATATATATATATATATATATATATATATAGATATATATATATATATATATATTAAATAAATCTTATAATAAAAATATTTCATATAGAAGAAAAATATGATTCATCAAGATATAAATTCATCAACGTCTACACGTTGTGTGGTAAAATAATGAATCGAAAATATTGATAGTTGCAAAGCTTCAAGCCTGTCAATTTTAATGTACATGACACCAACCTTTTTTTGTGACAGCAAAAATAACGTAAGTGACATACAAAAAGGGGGTCGCCGAAGAGTTAGCGAAATAAATAAATTAATTATTATAAAGGACAAGAAAATATCGTCACAACTCAAATTTTTTTATTTTTGAGCTAATATTCGCTATATCGCTTTTCATATTGTGTAAAAATTTCATGTAAATATCTTGTGTGATCAACTCTTGAGAGAAGAATGAAATTTGCTTTCTCCAGTAAGTTGTGTGTAAATAGACAACTTTAAACTAGTTTTCTGTAAAACTAGGTTTTTTAAATTATATACATATAAGTTTTCTCTCAGTTATTTTGATATCACGACAAAAAATATGCATACGATCACGAGAGTGTAATACAAAAACTAACCACAATTAAAATGAAAGAAAAATAAATTAACTAATTTGTTTTATAGTTGTAATATCAAAAGTTATAGAGATATTGTATACTCACTTGTTTCCAATAATACAGCACTTTAATTTTCTCTCTCGAAACTTCAAATTAAAAGTCTGAACATTCCACGCAACAGTTACACATATGTATATTAGACCCAGGCACACTCAGGCACTCTAATCTTTACGAACACAATCCGCGAAGCGATTAGCTTGTCTGCGGAAAACACCCAGAGTCTGTGGCGGTAATCGAACTCACAAACTCTGGACTGACAGGCTAGTATCGCTAACACTCAGCCACAGGGGCACCCACGTTAACGCAATTGAGGAGGATAATTACAAATGATCAAACGTGATCATACTTGTCATGCAATATTCACGTAAATTACGCTCGGAGCGTCCTTCTTCTCCTTGATTTTTTTTGTTCGTTTGTTAAATGTGTAAATAAGAATGTTGGCTCACTGACTGACATTGCAGATTTGGATTTAGTCTAAATATACATATGTAGGTCATGTTTTTGTTAATAACTTTTAATAACTAACTAAATTTACGCAGAACACTGTATGAGGTGTTTAAATTAACTATTTAGTGTGACCCTATAAAATGTTTTCGATCCAGAGTTTTTGCTAAGCTTATGAGCTCTTCATATTTAGTTATCGGTTTGCGAAATGCCCCTAGTCCCCTAGTGGTATACTGACAGTGAGGTTAGATAATTCTAATGGTGCTATCGAAGAAGAAACGCGCGCTAGAAAAAGAAGGTATGGGAAGGCAATCATCAGAGGCTTGCCGTCAGTATGTGGTCGAAATTTTCAAGAAGCATATTATGTGTTCTATAATTTGAGTATTTTTGATAACGTAACAAAAAATGGATTCTGTTTCTTATGAGGCGATAAAGATGACGAACGTGGTTGCAATGAAATTTACACAAGTTCGCCTTCGTCACTTGAACAGTCCATTTTCGCAGTCACATTTTAGAGTAAACTGTCCGAAATGTAACCGACAAAAATAACGTACTGACAAAAAAAAATTTCTGTATGGAGAAATAACGTGAAACTTATCTATTACTCGCATAAGGTCATTAGTATGCTACGTTGAAGATTTCATTGCAAAATTCTGAGCACATCGGAAAAAAGTAAAAAAAAACTTTCTCTTGTAAAATTTCCTTTTTGGCGGCTTACGTTATATTAGCGGTTAGGGCACGATATGTAACAAATGGAACTATTTTTTATATTTATATATATTTAAATATTTTTATCTATCTCACATTTATATTCTACGTGTATATATCGTCATATAAAATGCAAATGAGCATATCCTTTTGAATAATTTTTCAGGATAGATAAAAAACTTATAAAAAAACTATTGTAATTATAGAAAGTCTGAATTAATGATACTATGCTGAAAATGTTTGATGTAATCAAAATAGTTTACTTTTTATTAAGTTTTTTATCTCTCCTGAAAAATTTTTAAAAACGATGATATGCCTTTTTGCATTTTATGTGAAGATATGTATTTCTTTATTATATGTATACATCTAACATATCTATATTTATGTACAAACATACATATATTACTTTAAGATGTTTTCCCACACAGATATTCAGGGCTATTCGGGAATACGCGCTTCACTTCTTCGTCGTCGAACGTTCATTTTCGACAATTCGACGTCGACAAATTCTAAAATACGTGCGAAGCAATATCGTTTGCAGTAATCTATATTTTGTAATCTCTTATAAAAAACATAAGCAACGTTGAATAACAGCTGGCACATACAGAACAAAACTAAAAGCAAAAGAGGATTTGAAAAAATATATTAAAATAAAACTAAACAGTGAGAGTTAAATTAACGAATAATATTGTAAGTAATATATTTGGACTATTGTGATTACTGTACACATGTAATTTTTTGTTTAAAAACATATTTATAGCTTCGGGCGAATTTTATAGAAATTGGATTGGAAGTGATTTATGAATTTATATCGGTGAAGAAGGATTTTGGTGACACATTTTGTTGATAGAACCTGCTGGCGAAGCATATATGTCTCAAGACTAAATAGTATTTGAAAATTATAACTCTTTTTCGACTGTTACGCGGAAAAATTGGCGTCGAACGAAAATGATATTGAAGGCTGGTAAAGAAGTATTTTAGAATACATACAAAGTGAAAGAAAACATATGTTTTCTAGGATTCACATCTCTAACGTATTTTAGAATAGCAATAAGTGAAAGAAGCGAGTATTTATGGTGAAAGTGACTTTCCGAATAGCCCTGATTATTATTACCAAAAGTACCAAAAAACAGAGCGAAAATATTCCCATTCCATTTAGCATACAAGCAACCATCACTGCTTTACAACTGTCACTTAACAACGTTACTTAGTGTCCACACCTGATAAATTTTCATCATAACACCTAACAAAACGTCGGCAGAGAAATTGTAAATTTTTCATTCACATCAATACATAGGTGTAGACGTTGATGAATTTATATCTTGATGAATCATATTTTTCTTCTATATGAAATATTTTTATTATAAGATTTATTTAATATATATATATATATATATATATATATATATATATATATATATATATATATATATATATATATATATATATATATATATATATATATATATATATATATATATATATATATATATATATATATATATATATATATATATATATATATATATATATATATATATATATATATATATATATATATATATATTAAATAAATCTTATAATAAAAATATTTCATATAGAAGAAAAATATGATTCATCAAGATATAAATTCATCAACGTCTACACCTATGTATTGATGTGAATGAAAAATTTACAATTTCTCTGCCGACGTTTTGTTAGGTGTTATGATGAAAATTTATCAGGTGTGGACACTAAGTAACGTTGTTAAGTGACAGTTGTAAAGCAGTGATGGTTGCTTGTATGCTAAATGGAATGGGAATATTTTCGCTCTGTTTTTTGGTACTTTTGGTAATAATAATCGTAACCGCTAATATAACGTAAGCCGCCAAAAAGGAAAGTTTACAAGAGAAAGTTTTTTTTTTTACTTTTTTCCGGTGCAATGAAATCTTCAACGTAGCATACTAATGACCTTATGCGAGTAATAGATAAGTTTCACGTTATTTCTCCATACAGAAATTTTTTTTTGTCAGTACGTTATTTTTGTCGGTTACATTTCGGACAGTTTACTCTAAAATGTGACTGCGAAAATGGACTGTTCAAGTGACGAAGGCGAACTTGTGTAAATTTCATTGCAACCACGTTCGTCATCTTTATCGCCTCATAAGAAACAGAATCCATTTTTTGTTACGTTTTCAAAAATACTCAAATTATAGAACACATAATATGCTTCTTGAAAATTTCGACCACATACTGACGGCAAGCCTCTGATGATTGCCTTCCCATACCTTCTTTTTCTAGCGCGCGTTTCTTCTTCGATAGCACCATTAGAATTATCTAACCTCACTGTCAGTATACCACTAGGGGACTAGGGGCATTTCGCAAACCGATAACTAAATATGAAGAGCTCATAAGCTTAGCAAAAACTCTGGATCGAAAACATTTTATAGGGTCACACTAAATAGGTAATTTAAACACCTCATACAGTGTTCTGCGTAAATTTAGTTAGTTATTAAAAGTTATTAACAAAAACATGACCTACATATGTATATTTAGACTAAATCCAATTCTGCAATGTCAGTCAGTGAGCCAACATTCTTATTTACACATTTAACAAACGAACAAAAAAAAATCAAGGAGAAGAAGGACGCTCCGAGCGTAATTTACGTGAATATTGCATGACAAGTATGATCACGTTTGATCATTTGTAATTTTCCTCCTCAATTACGTTAACGTGGGTGCCCCTGTGGCTGAGTGTTAGCGATACTAGCCTGTCAGTCCAGAGTTTGTGAGTTCGATTACCGCCACAGACTCTGAGTGTTTTCCGCAGACAAGCTAATCGCTTCGCGGATTGTGTTCGTAAAGATTAGAGTGCCTGAGTGTGCCTGGGTCTAATATACATATGTGTAACTGTTGCGTGGAATGTTCAGACTTTTAATTTGAAGTTTCGAGAGAGAAAATTAAAGTGCTGTATTATTGGAAACAAGTGAGTATACAATATCTCTATAACTTTTGATATTACAACTATAAAACAAATTAGTTAATTTATTTTTCTTTCATTTTAATTGTGGTTAGTTTTTGTATTACACTCTCGTGATCGTATGCATATTTTTTGTCGTGATATCAAAATAACTGAGAGAAAACTTATATGTATATAATTTAAAAAACCTAGTTTTACAGAAAACTAGTTTAAAGTTGTCTATTTACACACAACTTACTGGAGAAAGAAAATTTCATTCTTCTCTCAAGAGTTGATCACACAAGATATTTACATGAAATTTTTACACAATATGAAGAGCGATATAGCGAATATTAGCTCAAAAATAAAAATTTTGAGTTGTGACGATATTTTCTTGTCCTTTATAATAATTAATTTATTTATTTCGCTAACTCTTCGGCGACCCCCTTTTTGTATGTCACTTACGTTATTTTTGCTGTCACAAAAAAAGGTTGGTGTCATGTACATTCAAATTGGCAGGCTTGAATCTTTGCAACTATCAATATTTTCGATTCATTATTTTACCACACAACGTGTTGGAGACCTTAGAACAATTCTGCATCAAAAAGTCATTTTCGCAAAATATGTCATTTACGTTATTTTCGCGGTTAGGGCACGATATGTACATATTTATGTATATTATATATGCATGTTCATATGTATGTATACACAAATACATATTTATTTGTTATAAATATATAATACACACATATTTTTATGTATATACACCAAATACAGTTTTAATACCATTTCTTTTTGGTACTTTTTCTTCGCATCAGTCACCATTTGAACACTTTTAATTCCCATCACTGTTTTGTGAACAGCTGTTTATTTTTCATATTAAAACAACAAAATAAAGCAAATCATACGCACGTTTTTAAACGTTATATAAGTCTACAAACGTGCTAACAGTACGGTAGCGGTACAGCAACGGTTGGCTAACGGAGCCTTAAAGAGCTCTGACGATGCGATCATGGTGAATCCCAAAAACATCGATGTTCAGTTCGACCTTTACAAAAGTCAAGAAATTGGTCTTGGTTCTTTTGCAATTGATGGGCTTAAAAGCAAAGGCATACAAGTGCAAAAAACAAAATTCTAGTAATTATGCGTCAAGGTTTTTTGTTCTAATGCATTTCATACCTAATATTTTTGGTTTCTAAAAATAGCGTGTTTTGAGGTCACACTACAGGTCTGAATTTTTTTATAGTGATAGATATTATGATGTGTTGATTTTTGCATATAACTTATTTTCCCCAGCTTTGGTACTTCTACCAAACCCCCTCAATTATTACATGCTTTGAAAAATCCTTTCTCAATAATAATAATTTAATTGTAAAAATTTAATTGAACAAACTTAAGTCTGAATAATGATTATTTATAACTTATAAAACCATTCTGAATGCATTTATATTCCATAGTATGCACATATTTTAGATTATAAAATTATTTTTATGTTATGAATTTATGTTCATGAAACACATGAAATTACTTGCGATTGCTATTTTTGTTTTCTTATTAATAAAAATTAATAAAAACTACGAAAAATGCTTTGTTTTATTTATGCCGATTTTCTTCCCGATTTTTCGGAAATAACGTGCCGAAAATTTCCCAGAAAGCGCAGACTTTTCATCAAAATCATCTGGCAGCCTTGTCTGAGCACTGAATTTGCCTTTATCTCTCTTAAAGGCTGGTACGGAGTTCTTATAGAAATTCACATTTGGAAATTTACATTTATTTCTACACGGAAAAATAATCGTGTAACCTTCTGTGGAGAATTATATTGGCATACATACAAATTTTTTTATTTTATAATTTACAACACACAAAACACTAAAAATTAATGTTACAACTTGCTAAAAAAATAAGAAATGTTAAAAGTTCCATGACCAAACATTTGTATGAACATTAATTTTTGTTTCAGTTGACGGAAAAAAGTCTATTTCATTTTATCGAGTTGGTTGACTACGCAATATTGGGAAGCAATTTATTATTTAAGTATTACACGAAATTCTATAAAAACCTTTATCAGGATATTTTGTTTTTTAATTTTCTTTCAGAAGTCCACGAAAAACAATCGCAAACGTTCCAGTGAAAAATTAAGCCATGATAATGGAAGTATTACCGTTAACAAGGATAACATCGGTGAAGATGTTCGAAGTGATAGCCTTGATTCTAGCACAAAATGCAAAAAGAAATCGAATGAGCCCATAACAAAGGAAGTGCAACTAATAGAGGCTTTGAGCCACAAATATGAACTAACTTATTATAACAATAATAGTCCCAGCTGTAAAAATAATTACATATATAATAATAATAACAATAATAATAATAATATTAATAATAATATTAATTCTAATAATACCAACAATAATAATTCAATAAGCAATAATAATTTTAATACTAACAACAACAATGAATTTTGGCAAATGGCACGACTATGCATGCAGCGTCCCATCAACTATGAACAAAATCAAAAACAAACACATCATAATCAACAGCAATTGACGCATTTCCCAACATTTTACTACCGCCAACAACAACTTCCGTTACCACCTGCCGAACAACGTCAACAACAAAATAGTCAAACGGCTTTGATTCCGGCCACAAAAGAAGTTTATCTACATCTTCAACAACATCCACAATCAGTACAAAAATGTCAGAGTTCTTATGCCAACACAGTTCAAACTCCAAGCTCCAACTCTTCCTGTCGTACACCAGTTGTGTACAATCCTGAATCAGGTGATAGCTCCTCCTCTTCTGCTGCTGTTTACATCAACATGCACCAAAATAATCTCGACTACGAATAAAACCATGGAATAGGCTAAATTGTTGTAAATAAATACAACATAACTAGATATTACTATTTGCACATAATTAAAATGTATTAGAAATTATTAACTAATTAAATATGCATATGTAAGTTTGTATGCACTCATAAATACTTATACACTCCTAGTCATATGCATAAGTAAGCTTTGAAATAAAACTAATTTTGCTGATTTCATGAATAATAAGTTCTTGAATAAATTTCATGAGTAAATTTGCTAGTTCCGAAATTATTTACATAAATTTATTTCGTTTGAAAAGTACAAACAGTGTGAGCTCGGTTTTCGCAACCCTCGATTATCGCAACACCCCGATTATCACAACAGGCAATATTTTTACATTAAAGTCTTGATAACTGCAACTATTTTCAAAAAAAGAGTCTCAATTACTACGTTTGTACTCACGTCTTATTTGCAAATAAAACTGAAAACTATTGCCATATAATTGTTTTATTGCGACTTACTAACTCACGAAAACTATTCACGATTAATCCACTATTTACAAGTAAAATGTTTGAGGATGCTTACAATTGTTTACTAATAAAAAACAATAAATAGATACATACATAAATATTGCGCAAAAAAAAGATTAATAGAAGAAAATGTTGACAATTGTAAAATAAACCATTAATTGTTATTTTATAGCTATGTATGCTATTTATGGCAGACTACGAGCTAGAAATTTTGTTTCGTAACAAAAATAATCGACGCTGTTACAGTTATAAATCTCTTTTTGTTTTGGTTTGTTTATACTTTAAGCACTGTGAGCAGAGTTTGAAATAATATAGAGCTAGATCATGCTTCAAATAGATTTAAAAAAGCTAAAATATGTAATTTAAAGCCAGAAAATAAAGCTAAATTATTTAGTTGCTTTTTAATAGCATCTTTTCATTCCTTGGATACTTTTTATAGTTTAAATAGCTCCTCTGCATGTGTAGTACAGCGAGTCAGCTTGTATGAACACGTTTTGGCTTATATGTACATATTACTCTTCTCAAACTAAAAATAAATTTGTTTTCTGAGAACTCCTATAATATTTTTGGCATGTAAAGATAATCGTTCGACGTCTACTAATCCTGTCTCTCTACAACTGTTTCCAAGATATTGCTCTTAAAATTTAAAACTTAAAAATCGAATTTATCGAAAATCTTCCGAGACACATAATTTTTCTCAATGTATTTTCATAATCTTTCAAATTTCTCATCGGTGCGAAATACTGTAGCACTCTGTCATGTTTTCAAAATCTGCAGGGTCTATTGATGACCGCTCGTGAGCTACATTATCTCCAAAATTTTATTTTTTTTATGTAGCGAAATATAGACAATAAAGAATAATTTATACCCTACTGACGTCGAGCTCAAACAATTGTTTAATATCATTTTTTATGTTGTTTTGCAGTTTTTATAAATAAGAGACAGAACGCATTCCATAAAAAACCAATTCATAAGTAAATCAGCGTCCGGCACACGCATAATATTCCATTTCGTTGTTGGATGGGTTATTTTGCAATTCTCGTTCTTACAATATACTGAAATGAACTCATGCTATTTCATGTGTACACTAAAAATATGCTTTTATATCCATATTAAAAGCATTTTACTTGAAAATTAACGAATTTCATAGCAAATCATGAAAGAAATTACATACTTATGGGTATATCAAATATCAATTGATTAATAGATCTCCAAACAAAATAATAATAATAATAATAGTTTAAAAATCTATTTTCTTCATTCAAATAACATATTGATGGTCATACGTTGACAACATGTAACTGATTTTCAAATCGCTAAAAAAAATTTCCTTTCCTCAAAATAAGAAAATCCGAAATTAGTTCAGAGTATCTATTAAATAACTTGCAGTTATTTTATTACGGTGCTAGTAGCGCTTTCAGCCATTTTATAATTGTTCAATTCACAAGCTCAGTCGTATGTCTTATCGTTTAAAAAAAGACGACACTTGTTTATGTGCTTGTGAACAGACAAATTTGTTGTATCGTTATTTTGTCGTATCTTAAATGCCAATTTAATTAATAGCAAGGCAAGGCGAATTAATAACAGGTGACATCGAGAGATCAGGTGACTAAGAATATGTTTCTATATATAAATTTTCAACAGTGTTAATATATCAGCTTTTTGACGTTCCAAATAAAAATTAGCCGTGCAGAATTTATATTTGGACTATCAAAAAAGCCGATACATTAACACAGTTAGCAGCTCAAATATGGTAAACAATTCGTATTCACCTGATCTCTCGAGGCCACCTGGTATTAATTCACCTTGATTTGATACCATGAAATGAAACCAGGCATGGAAGTTTTAATTTGACGCCAAATAGAACAACTTTTTTCGCGACAAGCAATTTTGATTAAAATAGTTTGAAAATTAAATTGAAATTAATCAATTATATATTTATCATGAAAAAGAATGTATTTTCTGGTGTTACTTATCACATATATAAAAGATTTTTACAAATTATTCTAACAAATAGAATATTCCCAGACCTGGCCTCAATACAACTATTTGAAAATAAAATTCATTCGTATAATTATAACGCACTTTTGTATGAAAATTACCAACAACAAAAATACAATATTGTATATTTAGACGATTACACAACACATACGACGTTATTACGAGCTTGTGAATTGAACAAATGTAATATCTTTAACTCAAAAGTTGTAAAAATCAGTTACGTGTTGTCAACGTACATATGACCATCGATATTATAATCATAAACTTTATTAAACATTCTTTTGCGAGACCGGATGGCTTTTCTATTTTTAGTCAACGCGTGTGACTACAGCAGAAGAGAAAAAACACTCTAGACTCTGTTTTGCTGATAACTGATGCATATCATTTTACGTGGAGAAACCAATATGAAACAAGTGAAGCTTTGCAACTACTTGATATGGTTCCATTCATAAATTTATTCCGGAAAAATGTTTATTTATTGCAAAAAAAACAATTAATTGCATGCAAATGAAATTTATAAAAAAAGCTAGAAGAAACTAAATGCTTTTTTAAAAAAGAGCTAAAAGCGAAATTAAATATTTCGGCTAAATTGGAAAAAATAAAGATGAATTTAGCTCGAAAAAAGCTAATATGGTAACACTGACTTTAAGTTTATTTATGTTGTTATTGTTTGTTTCTTTTTTTCATCAAGTTTGCAACCGATACTGTTATGAATACCGCTACCGATTAAATACCGTTTAAAATAGAATACCGGTATCACTACCGATACCGTAATTGTTTTCAGTTGTAAAATACCGGTATTCGAATACCGTTTCCTTCAATACCGATATCATCGATTCGGTATGAAAAATAATATAATACGGCAAGAAGAAAATTAACTTTCAAATAAAGTTTTTAGAAAATTTCTATTTCGGAAGTCGATTATATTTTTAAGCACATTACCCAAACAATGGAGAGTTTTACATTAATTAGCATATGACGGAAAGTTTGGTGTCGGACGTCGGCGTTCGGGAAAATTAAGTTTAAATGTTTTGTTAACTTAATTTGGAGTTTTTGGAGTATTGAACATAATCACGCACAATCGAATACAAATGAAAAAAATGTATAAAAAATGAATATATAGCAGCTTCTAAACAGCCCGCCGATAATCACATGGAAGTGTAATTGACCTTAAGTTTGAAATTTAAGGGTGCCACAAGGTCTTAAAGTAGCCCAACTCTTGTGTAGCATAGAACAGAATTTGTTTCCAAATACAAAATTAGACCTATTTTTTATACAAATATCAACTTTGAGGCATGTTTTCATGTGTTGTATGCTGTGAATTATTCAGTAAACCTTTTTACACCGAACTTTAAGTATGGTAAATAGTTTCATTTTAGGAGTTTTTAAACCTTTTCTTGGAATTTATGATTCCCAATATGCTTTTCTTGCTTCATATACAGTACATAAATTCCGATATATGTAGTCAAACATTTCAATAGAATATATTGTTAATAAAAAAGTCCAGGTATTCTTCCTTTTTCCCAAAAAGTCATTTACAAAATTTCAAATGCTTAAAAACTGATCACATTGCTAAAAACTAGATATCATTATTTAGACATTTAAAATGAAGACGAACCCGTACTGAAAATTCTTTGCCTTATATTTTTTTCTTCTGGTAGAAAAAGATTAATACGGGATTTAGGCGAAGACTTTTTAGCTTGATTTTTTTAGAGTTGATGGTTGAACGGGTCTCATGCAGCGGGGTTTTCAACTGAAGATTTTTCGAAACGTGTTACTAATAGTTCATATTTTTTATTTATGCATCTTGGCACGTGAATAGAAAACACTGTCTTAACCAGCGGCACATCTAAATCTTAATGAATTCACTTGTTTCTGACACACCATGGGGCTGCTATAATCGGGCGTAGTATTTTATTTTGTCGCCTTTGAATTTCTTCTACATTTGATGCCGAGGCAGTGCCCCATAACTGGATGCCGTAGGACGATATTGGTTTTAGAATGGAGTTGTATAAAAGAAGTTTACAATCCAGGCTTAGAGTAGAGTTCCTTCCAATGAGCCAATTCATATGAGCTGCTTTTAATTTCATTTGGGTCACCTTTGCATTTATGTGGATCTTTCATGTTAGACGAGGAGCAAGATGAACACCGAGATATTTTACTTCAGCGTGTTGAAGTATCACAGTATAACAGTTAAGTAGCTTTCTAAAAACTTAAGGGTGTTTGCCATGGTAAAATAATATAACAGGTAGCCGCATAACTAACACAAATGTACATTTGGGGTACGAAATGTCAAACATTAATAGAGAGGGTAAGTGTGTGGTTGTAGAACATAAGCAGCAAACATACGTGTGGTATTGTATGTGCAACGTAGTTATTTCACGTATACACAAGATTTGATAGTTCGTACCATGAAAAAAGCAAATAAAAAACTAATCAGCTGGCGTTCCAAGGCTACCTTGTATATTATTCTACCATGGGTGTTTGCGGGTAGGTTTTGCTTTAGTTTATGTATTAAACCATCGTGCCGTACTTGATCAAATGCCTGAGAAACATCGATGAAGAGCGCAGAACAATATTTCTTTTCTTCGAAGGTTTTTCTAACCACGTTCACGAGTCTATGTGTTCGTTCAGTCGTGCTATGTTGTCTCCTTAAACCGAATTGGTTGTCTGGAATCACTGTTGCCAATTTTTTCTTAAAAATATCGCTAAAAGCGAGTTAAAAATAGCTAAATGTAAAATATATCCAAAAATTTTGCGATAAATCGCTAAAAACATTAATCTAAATTTTTTAATTTCAAAATTCCTCAAAATATAAGTAGAAAATAGTCAAAATAACCAAAAGAGGAAATAATGTTGCGATTTATCGTAAAAGTTTTTAAAATTCAGTGGAGAATAATGATATTTCGCGCTCAAACAGTCAGCGGCCATCTTGGTTTTTGACAGATAGTGTGTATAAAAAAAGTGTCAGTCAAGAGCTATTCTTTGCAGCATAAACACAAAATATATATTTTGTGGCATAAACTTCATAACTGGGACGCGGGAAATTATTTTTTTTAAGAAGTTCATATATTCTTATGGAACGCAAGGTTGCCTGTGTGAGATGTTAAGACAAAATTGTACTATAAGTTGTTGAATTATTAGAAATTAAATAATTAAATTCAAAAAATTCATGATAAACAATTTTTCTTATCGATAAAGCGCATAAAATTTTGTTATATTCTATGTGTGTGTGTCAATTTTTTTCTTTAATGAAAGTTTAGTGTCAAACATGATCAATAGTCTGGACAGTCAAAAGTATCCTTCAAAACTGATGAATTTTTGACTGTCACTCAAGTTCGCCTGTTTGTACTATACTTTAATTTATCCTATTTTAAGCTTTCAAAACTAATTTCAAATAATTTTGAGGTAATCAACTAACATAAATAAAAATTGCAAAGTAAAAAAACATAAATAATCATTGCAGAAATCTGTATGTATGTATATTCTTCCTAAAAAATGCTTTGAAAAAACAAAAGATCTGTAAGAGAAAATACCTAGATATCCCGCTAATAGCTAAATCATATTTTTTCCCGCAAAAAGCTTTCGAAAATCGCTAGATTTTACGAGAAAATAGCTGAATTTGAACAGTGTCTGGAATGCAACCAGTACCATTTAGTATGGGTGTTAGCTTACTCATAAGTAGCTTTTCAAATAGTTTTAACATGTTAGACAATAGGGTTATAGGTCTATAGGATTCCACCTTCATATGATCTTTGTCAGACTTAGGTATCATGGTAATTAGCGAAACCTTCTATTCTGCGAGACAGCCTTTGAGGCGCAAAATACCGTTGAAAATAAATAGAATTATCCTTTTTTGCAGTATAGGGTAGCTCTAAGAGCATTTTATTGCTTATGTTATCACCGCCTGGAGCTTGTTTCGAATTTAACCCCGCAATACAGTGGTCAATCTTACGAATGTTGAACTTCAAGATAACATCTGGTATAGCGAGGACTGGTGGTAGTTTAACTATAGTATCAGATTTATTTGGAGTAAATACTTTCTGCAAGTGGTTTACAAACAAAGTGCCTTTTTCAGCGTCAGTTCTTGCCCAGTCTCCATTCGAAGCTCGCAATGAAGGCTAATATATCACCGGTCTTTTAAGGCCTTGGGCTGCTCTCCATAGCGATTAGTCTGTTTGAGGTGTTGCGTCAAGCCCATTCAGAAATTTCTGATGAGAAGCGGTTTTTTGATATTCTAGTAGAGTTTTTAGCTGTTTAGTACATTCTTTCAGCCTAGATTTTTGCTGAGGGGATCTGTAGCGTTGCCATTCACTACGAACTCTTATTTTTTCGGATAAAAGCCGTTATACATCTGCTGAATAAATTTTATTATATCTCACCTGAAGATTTGTAGTAGTAGCATTTAGACCAGCTTGCTTATGGTTTGCCTCAAACATTCTAATAGAGTCATCTATGTCAGTAGGCGTTTTTAATGGAATATTTTCTGTGCAATGAGCACTCAAATATTTTTTGTATTTCAACCAATTTATACGTGTGGTTGTCATCGTTAAATCACAAGTGGGTGAAGAAGATGTTTGTGAATATATAGTGACAATAGTTGGTGAGTGATCTGAAGACAAATCTAAAGATGCTTCAATTTGGATCATTTCGCTGGGCACTCCCTTTACCACTCCAAAATCAATAACATCAGGTATTTTTCGGCGATCTGTTGGCCAGTATGTTGGCTGCCGACTTGATATAACATTCAGACGCATTTTTTAAATTGTGTCAAACAGAACTGGACCCTTTGGCGTGATGAGGCGAGTTCCCCAGAACTGGCGGCCAAAAAGCGTGGGCCTAAAGAATAAAAAAATGTACTATATTGATTTTCTGTAATTGAGTACCTGGGAGGAAAGTAAATTGATGAAATCAGCAGGTTTTGATGAAAAGCTTTAATGCAGATGTTAGTTGCTTGAAGATAGTCTTCACAATGATCACTCATTAAGTAGTGTTTTAATCGCGATTTTATTAGTATACCCGATCCACCACAAGCTCTACCTTGGCCGTCGTTTGTGTCGTAGAGAGTATATCCGTTCATTTTAAAAAAGCTTCTAGCCGTCAAATGCGTCTCAGAGATAAGCATAATATCAATTTGTTTATCCATCATGAAGTATTCTAGTTCGTTTTTATGTTGGCAGTTCATGGTTTGTTTAATGCAGCCTGCAATAATGTAGACTGCATTTTCAACACTTCCTGCATCATACAGGTCATATTGGTGGTAAAAAATTTACAGTTTGTATTAAATTTTCTATTGAAACCTCAATTCGATTAAAATTGAAACCAGTACTTTCGTTGGCAAGAGGCCGTTTTTGAGCTGTAGGCTGGTTAGACTTCAAAGCATTTGCGTATGAGAACTAGCTGTTTGGTATATTTTGCGCTATGGGCTGGTTTGCCCTAAAAATCTTGGCGTATGAAGGCCAGCTGGTAGCTGGTTGGCGCAACTGGGGATAATTTTTATTGTCGAAAGTAATAGGTTGAGCATAGGTGTGATTTCGTCTGTTAGACAAAGACTGCTTAACATGTACATAGACAGGGCAGCCCCTGTAGTTTGTAGTGTGATTTTCATGGCAATGGCTACACTTTTTAATTTTGGAATCATCTGTTGGCTTATCACAATTGGCAGTGCTGTGTAGTTGACCACAGACGAAACAAACAGTGCGCAACTTGCAATATGTTTTGATATGGCCATATTCTTGGCAATTTAGGCATTGAATGGGCCCTACTCGTTTGTGAGATTCCTCTACGGTAACTCGTCGGTGCAGCAAATATCTTAAGCCATAAATGGGGTGTACTTCATTCTTTTTTAATTTCATGTCACCTGGTTCCAGTTCCACACGAAATAGTGGTTGGGGGACTCGCTCTCTATTTTAAATGTTAGTAACATTTTTCACTTTAAAATTATTGTTTTTAGACCCGCTTTTACCTCTTCTGGATCCACGTATGAATCGATGCCTTTTATCACTACCTGGAGGCCTTTTGCACTTTTCAATTGGTAGGTGTACAAATTTTTGTTTTGTGTTTCAAACTCCGAAACAACTGAGCGGTAATGTTTTTCTTCATTTACTTGGATTTTTGTCTCATTAATCGCGGCGCGTTTTATCGGGATTATGTAAAACGCCTCTTCACCGATTAATTGTACTAGCATTTTAATTAGCTCATTTGAGTTTTTCTCTCTTAAGTATATTGGGGGCGGCTTGCTTGACCTGACAATGGTGATTTCGTCTTCGTCGTTTTGTTGAAGTGAAAAGCGATTTTCAGAAAGCGCCGCATCAGATTTACCATCTTTGGCCATTTTCGCCAATGAAGCGAGGTTTTTCGATCTGGGACTTCTTTGTTTTTTTTATTATTTACCACTTTAAAATAACGATCAATACCTATTTGTATTTTTGGATATTCTGAATCATTTTCTATGGGGCCACTTTCTGTCGTTTTTTCTTCTTGGGCTTGATGTTGGCTCATATTGTTGGCACTTGTGCTTTGCTGTGAAGCTGGTTTCAAAAAATTTACTTTAATATTACGATCTGGCATTGAATTGTATTTGGGCATACCCATGTACGCAAGTGTAAATTTTTGTTTACTGGGTTATCACATTCTGCAGCAACAACAGTAACGTAGGCATTTCTGTTGTTGTTTTGGTAGTCATTTGGTACGAGTACCAAATATGTTTGTGTGCCTACTTGCTTATGAGTTTATAATTTACTTTACAAAAAGAAATGAGAAATGTATAGGTACGTAAAATATTACACAAAACGGTGTTTGTTAATACTTTGTTTTTGCGAATATTTGTCTTTTTTTAATATTATATATTTTTATATTGTTTATTTTGTTCACCGACGGCAAATTAATGCTTGTTTCTACTTCGAAAGTAAGTTGCGAACTAATCAATTTAGATTCACAAAGCAAATACGTTCGAAATAATCATATTAATGAAAACAACAAAATTTTTTGGGGCTATTTTTCATAAAGCCGTATTATTAAAAGCAAAAAAAAAACAAAAAGTACAAACTACTGCGTGTTTTTAAAAATAATATAAAATATTGCGTTTGGGAATTTATATAGCAAAAAATAACAATTTAATGCAGCATCATATTTCAAACGCTTGACTTTGTGCTTGCTGGGAAAACTCGCTTTCTTCACTAATACTAAAAAGATACAATACAATCACTGTTTAAATTTCGCGCATCCCTGCTCCAGGCAAACTTAGAAATACATTCGTGAGATTGCTTGGTAGATCATGGAATTCAATCAGTTGTCAAGTCAATGTGGAAGAGCGTAAAAGAACTTTCACAAATATACCTTTACTACCAATAGATGACACTTTTTATAAATTTTCAAGTATAATATCTAATGCTTACTGTTGGGCCATATTAATAATAATAATAATAATAATAATAATAATAATAATAATAATAATAATAATAATAATAATAATAATAGTAATAATAATAATAATAAAAAATAGTACTACCAATAATATTATTCACCACTAATTCGTTGCACTATTGTAAACCCTAGCAAACCCTCTGTGCTTACTATGTAAAATGTAACGGGTTTGCTGAAATAAAAATAATGGTTTTTTTTATACATAATAAAACCACTTGCAAAGTATTAACCGAACAATTAAGTCGTGTTTTCATTCGCAAAAGATTTTCACAAGTGCCCATTTTTTTAAAGTTAAATTAAAAGTTATTTAATTTAATTCTCGTTGTTCCTAAAAACTATTAGGAAAAAACATTTTGGCGCCCGAGCAGGGACTAGTGGAAATCAATTAAATTGATAAATTAATTCAATTTTAATAAAAACTTGAACATTAAAAAATTTTTATAAATTAATTAAAAATTTTTTGTGTTGAACAAACAATTAAAAGTGGAGTGCTGTGTACAATAAAAATACAAACATATTACACAAAACAAACACAAACAATAAACAGTGATTTCAAAAATATAAAACATAAAAAAAACACAAAACAAAAAGTGAAAAGTTTATTAACAAAATACTTACAAATAAAACAATCACACAAACAAAAACATTTTTACAACATCAACAACAAAATCAATACACATCATCATCCATATCATCTTCGTTGGAAGCCTTTGTCCAGATGCCCCGTTGCCGTTGCATCATCTGCAGAGCCGAACGTAACCAGGGGAGTAATTCCGAATCTGATCAAGAGGTAACAAGTGTCAAAAATATTTGTGTTCATACACCCTTAAAGTAATTGTAATTTATTCAAAAATTAATCTCGCTTTGCAAGTCGAACACAATAAATATTTTTTACACTTCAAACGTTGTGAAACAATTTATTTATTTAATATTTATATTAAACAAAATCTACCCTTAAAAGTGAAACGAATCGCGAGTGTTTTTATTGTTTATATTAAAACAAGAATACATACGCACAAACATAAATTATTCTCTCTACTAGTAAGAGAATTTAACATTTTATATTTTTACCGTCGGCATTTTAATCGCGTTAAATTAAATTTAATTGCATTAAAAAATACACGAACATATTCGCGAGTGTTAATTTTAATTCTTTTAAATAAATTAATTAATTATATTTTCACTTTTCTTTTATACTTTTATTCGTTGTTTGTCAATTTATTAAGATCAGTGCTCTATTCCGTGCGTTCCTACACCACTTGTAATAATTTACATTACAACAGCTGTTACAGTGTAGTGCGTTTACACTAGCATCGAAAAGTTAATTTTCATACAAATTGAAATTAAACAGTATTTTCAGTGTTTACACTAGCTTCGAAAATTTTCATTGCTTATTATTGCAAATAATAGTTAATATCGAGCGTGTTCACACTTACAAGTTTATCGTCAACTTTCGTCAAATTAACGTAACAGCGATTTTTCTTGGTGAAATAAATATTTTCAGTTACCAAAGGCTGTTTGAAGTGGTGAACGTAAAATTAAATAAATTATTTTTAATTTCGGAACAATCTGATCATAAATTAGTAAATTTGAAAGGAACAATAATACAAATTTCGAATAGTATAAAACCGAATATCGTGTACACGGCGAGAGATTAAAATATTTTATATCTTGTAATCCAAAGCAAAGTCATTCTTTTTCGTTTATATAGATTTCAGCCAATAATTTATTTTGGTTATTTTGATTTTTGCTTTGAGGAATTAATTTAAATAAAATGACGGGGAAAAAAACGTCAATGTTCTCCTTCTAGATCGGAAACGTTGGAGACATTGCTTCCTAAGAAAGAAAAGGTTGTGAAGAATATATCGCGAATTCGACAGTCTATTATAGATAAGACTATTTCATTTAATCCTATTGAACTCGAATGTCGCTTAGATATTTTAACAACATATATTGACCAAGCAATGAAGCTTCAGTCTGATGTGGAAAATTTGGATCCCGATAATGATGACAGAGCTGAGCTTGAGGATATTTGTGTGACCACAAAGTCGTTGTTTTTGAATCTGCTAACATCTGAAACATCTTTCAGTTTACAGTCACATCATTCGAGACTTCCAAATATGAAGCTCCCTAAATTTACTGGGGAATATGCTGAGTATAAGAATTTTATGAGCTTATTTGAGAATTTGGTCCACAATGATCCGACGTTGACAGACATTGAAAAATTTAATCATTTAATATCATGCTTGTCCGATTCAGCTTTGGGTACAGTAAAAGCATTTCAGATTTCTGAAGAAAATTATCCCAAAGCACTAGCCAGTTTGAAGAAGGTTTATGACAATGAATGTCTTATCTTTTTTGATAACATAGCCAAACTTTTTGATTTGCCAGAAATCACTAAACCTTCGGCTTCTGCTTTGCGAAGCATGATAGATACTGTTTCTGCCATATACGATTCCTTGTTATCAATAGGTGATGACAAGAAAATAACTAATGCCATTCTTATACATTTAGTGATGTCAAAAGTAGATCCAGTCACCAAATCAAAGTGGGAAGAACAGCTTGACTTTGAAAAGCTCCCTTTGTGGTCAGACTGTGAAGCCGCCTTGAACAAACGATATCAGCATATCTCAGCGGATGAATCTTCAAGTTCAAGACCGAGGTTTAATAAAAATAAAACTGATAACTTTAACAATAAAAATACATCATTAAATTGCACGAAATCCAAACAATTTGCTGACAAGTGTTTATTCTGTAAATCGAATCAACGCATGGTTAATAACTGCCCTTCTTTTACTGCCGAGCCTGTTGCTAAAAGATTTGATTTTATAAAATCTGTACCGGCATGTATTAATTGTTTAAAAAAAGGACACACAGTAGCAAGATGTTCGTCATCTAAGTGCAGAGTATGTAGTGGATCTCATAATTCGCTATTACATAGATACAATACAAGTTCTAGTAATTCAAATAACGACTCTGAGCAGCCGTCTACTTCTCACGCTTCTGTTAACTATTCATCAGCTGATGAAAGAATCGTTCTTGTGACTGCTGTAATAAGAGTAAGAAATAGTTCTGGTCAATTTATACCAGCTAGAGCGCTTTTTGATTCCGGTTCTCAACCAAACTTGATTACCGAGGAACTTGCACAGCTACTTCGATTAAAAAGAGAAGGAGGCAGATTAAATTTAAATGGCATAAGCGACACAAATTCGATTTCGAAATCGTGTATAAATTTGACTGTCACGTCGAGGGTTAATTCTACCCAATTTACTTCTAAGTTTTGGGTATTGAATTCAATTACGAATTTGCAACCTGATCATAAATTAAACACAACTAGCTTGAATATTCCTAAAAATATAGAATTAGCTGATCCTTTCTTTCACAAACCACAAAAAATTGATTTACTAATTGGTGCGGAAGTTTTCTTTGAATTAATGTGTATTGGCCAAATCAAGTCGGGCCCGAGCCTTCCAATACTACAGAAAACGTCGCTTGGTTGGATTGTTACTGGAAAGTATAATCAATCAAAGGGCTCGTCGAATGGCAAAGTTTTTCATATAACTACTTCAGTAGAAAACGAGAGCAATATTGATTCAATAGTTAGGAAATTTTGGGAATTAGAAGAAATTCCAAGCGAATCAACAAAAATATATACTGAAGAACAGCAACAGTGTGAGGACAAATTTAGAAACTCGATACGACGCTTAATGTCAGGGCGATTTGAAGTCGCGTTGCCTTTCAAATCTGATACAAAGTTATTAGGTTCATCTTTTGAAACTGCCAAAAGACGATTCCTCTCTTTGGAACGACGACTTTCCAAAGATGATGTTATGAGACGAATGTATCATGATTTTATGAAAGAGTATTTCAACTTGGGCCATATGTCACTTCAGGACAAAATGCCTGATTGTCCTCACTATTTTATTCCACACCAATGTCTGTTGCGACTTCAGAGTACAACTACTAAACTTCGAGTAGTTTTTGATGCTTCATGTAGAACTTCTTCGCACGTATCACTTAACGATTTGTTAATGGTTGGTCCCACAGTTCAAGAAGAATTATATTCTACATTGATCCGTTTTCGATTCCATAAATACGCAATCACTGCTGATATTGAGAAAATGTATCGTAAATTTTTAATTGCCGAAAATGACAGGAATTTTCAATTGGTCCTTTGGAGAGAGAATCCATCTGATAATTTAAAGATGTTCAGATTGAACACGGTTACATATGGCACTGCCTCTGCGCCATTTTTGGCCATAAGATGTTTGATTCACTTGAGCGATTTATACAAAGAGACTTTGACTATTGGTTCGAAAGTTGTTCGAAGTGATTTTTACGTTGATGATTTGCTTACTGGAGCTGAAAGCTACCAAGACCTAATCAAAATTCGTAACCAGGCAACTGAAATTTTAAGTTCAGCTGGTTTAAATCTTACAAAATGGGTTTCAAATCATCCGGAATTTATAAATTCGTTACAGAATGAAAAACTATTGCATAGTGATTCTGATTCTGCTAAAGCTCTAGGCATACATTGGGCTCCGAAGAATGATATATTCAAGCTTCATTTGGAAGATAATTTTCAAGAATTAAAAGCTACAAAAAGAAATATATTATCGGTTTCTTCTCGATTATTTGATCCTCTCGGACTCTTATGCCCATTAGTAACAAAATCCAAAATATTATTGCAAGAACTTTGGATTCAAAAGCTTGACTGGGATGAGTCAATTCCTATGAGACTAAATACTTCATGGGAAAATTTCAAATCTAATTTACTGGAAATTGATTCAATCACAATCCCAAGATTCGTGAACACAACGTCTACAGCAAAAATTCAAATTCATGGATTTGCTGATGCCTCTATTCGAGCGTACGGTTGTTGCATCTATATTAGAAGCTCCGAATCAAATAAAATTGTTTCGAGACTACTGACGGCTAAGTCTAAAGTTGCTCCACTCAAGACAAAATCTCTTCCGAGACTTGAGTTATGTGCTGCACACCTACTGGCTAGATTGTGGAATCGAATTAAACTTATGATGAGCTTTGAAATTGAATCTGTTCATTTCTGGACAGATTCAGAAATCACATTACATTGGATTAAAACTCATCCATCCTCGCTTACTACTTTCGTTGCAAATCGTGTCGCTGAGATCCAAGAATGGTCAGATCAAGTGCCAACTAAGCAGAATCCAGCTGATATCGTTTCAAGAGGATGTGATGTTAAAGAACTAATAAATTCAATTTGGTTTGAAGGGCCTTCGTTTTTGTTAAGCGAGTGTTCTCAGTGGCCTGTTAACGCACATTTCGAGTTAACAGAGAATCAAAGGTTGTTAGAAATGAGAAAAGCCAATGTATTTCTTGCCGTAGAGGATTCACAAAGTTGTTTGCTGAATCTAATAGAAAAATACTCCTCATACAAAAAGTTGTTACGAGTAACGTCTTTTGTGTTCAGATTTATCGATATTCTGAAAAAAAAACGCACAATCAATAAGAGTTTTGTACCTACTGCAATCGAACTAAAATGGTCATTCTATCGACTTGTAGAGACAATCCAGAAATCTACTTTTTCTGAGGAGATATCGAAGTTACAAAAATCTCTTGTCTTGCCTTCAAATATTCAAAGATTGACACCATTTATTCATACTTTTACTGAAGAGAAGCGAACATTTTCACTTATAAGGGTAGGTGGGAGACTGCTGAATGCAGATTTGAAGTATAATACCAAATTCCCACTTTTATTACCGAAAAGAAATAGCTTTGTCACACTCTATTTGCGGAATCTGCATTTCGAAAATTGTCATGCTGGCACAAAAGCACTTATCGCTCTTTCGCGTGAAAATATTTGGTTAATCAACGCGAAAGAAGAATGCAGCAGAATAGTTCATAAGTGTGTACATTGCTTCCGCTATAAACCAAAACTTATGTGCCAAATAATGGGCAATCTTCCCACTAATCGAGTGAGAGCTACTCGACCTTTCTTAATCGTCGGTGTAGACTTTTGTGGCCCTATTAACGTTTCACTACGTATTCGTGCTAGACCACCATTAAAAATGTATATAGCAGTTTTCGTGTGTTTCACTTCTAAGGCGGTACATTTGGAATTAGTATCCGACTTGTCTACTGATTCTTTTCTCCTTTCATTTAAAAGGTTCGCTGCAAGGAGAGGTCTGCCGAAGGAGGTTTTTTGCGACAACGCGACGAACTTCGTCGGAGCCAGCCGAGTTCTGAAGGAGCTTCAGGAAGCGTTCGACAGGGGTCGCCCAGCCGTCGAATCGTACGCAGCGTCGTCCGGGGTGAGGTTCAGCTTCAAACAAGCGAAGTTCCTACTTCTGCGAGCCGTGGGCAATGCGTCGCTCACGCAAGAAGAGATGGGGACAATGCTCGCGGAAGTAGAGGCGGTGCTCAACAGTCGGCCCATAGCACCGCTGTCTCCAGACCCCAACGATGGAGAAGCGCTAACTCCAGCGCATCTACTAATAAGAGTGGGTCTGCGTTCGCTGCCGCCAGAATCCGCAGGAGACGTGACAGGCAAAGGTGCGAAATTATGGAAGCGATGGCGTCTGCTTTGCGGTCTCAAGCAGATATTTTGGCAAGCCTGGTCACGAGACTACATCCTAAGCCTCCAAGCCAAGGCCAAGTGGCCTCAAGAGATGCCCAACCTGGGAATAGGTCAAGTGGTAATAGTCCACGAGGACAATTGCCCGCCACAACATTGGTTGACCGGGAGAGTCGTCAGCGTCGTCGCAGGAGAAGCCGGCAAGGTCAGGGTGGCGGAGGTCAAGACTCGAAATGGCGTATATAAGCGCCCGATTCATAAGTTGGCTCCATTACCAGATGCTTGAAGACTTCCAGTCCTTCAATGGGGCCGGAATGTTGGGCCATATTAATAATAATAATAATAATAATAATAATAATAATAATAATAATAATAATAATAATAAAAAATAGTACTACCAATAATATTATTCACCACTAATTCGTTGCACTATTGTAAACCCTAGCAAACCCTCTGTGCTTACAATATAAAATGTAACGGGTTTGCTGAAATAAAAATAATGGCTTTTTTATACATAATAAAACCACTTGCAAAGTATTAACCGAACAATTAAGTCGTGTTTTCATTCGCAAAAGATTTTCACAAGTGCCCATTTTTTTAAAGTTAAATTAAAAGTTATTTAATTTAATTCTCGTTGTTCCTAAAAACTATTAGGAAAAAACACTTACAAAATCAATAGTAATGTGTTCCAATTCGCATGTATAACCAATACATAATCTATTTAAGCTTCAAATTAATCAAGTCAAATGCAGTGGGCTCTGATAATATTCACCTTAAATATGTAAAGATATTGTTGCCGGTCCTCTTACCATATATAACGCATTTATTCAATACTATTATAATAACTAGCACTTTTCCATTAGTGGAAATACACAAAAATAGTGCCAATACCGAAAAATGACTCAGAGTTCAGGCCAATTGCCATACTATCTATCTAAGGCTCTTGAAAAAATTCTTTATAATCAAATGTCGCTATATACTAAAAATAATAATTTGTTTTCTGATAAGCAATCAGGGTTTCGCCAAAATCATAGCTGTGTTTCTGCTTTACTGGAAGTAACTGAAAATATACCACGTGAACTGTACGAAGGAAAAATTAATTTCTTGGTTCTTCTTGATCATTTTAAAGCCTTTGACACGGTTGACTATAGCATGCTTTACATAAAACTTCGAAACTTTTTTAATTTTTCTTCAACTTCCACACGACTGCTTTCTTCATACCTTTCTGGTCGTCAGCAATTTGTGTATTCGAAATGTAATCAATCTTTGGTATTAGATTTATCTAGGGGTGTGCATCAAGTGTCAATCCTTGGACCACTCCTTTTTTCTATGTATGCATATGACTTGCCAAAACAACTTCTCTATTGCAAAATTCATATGTACGCAGACGATGTGCAGTGGTATTTAAGTAGCCCAGTTATTTCCGTTGCTGAAAATATTTCAAGACTTAATGAAGATCTGAATAAAGTTTATTACTGGGCAACTGCAAAAGTCCATTTAAACCCTCACAAATCAAAGTGTAGCATAATTCGCAAGAAAACAATTACTCATATTGCTGATATTCATGTTTTTATAAATGGCGAAAAAATCACTATTGTCAATGCTGCCAAAAACCTGGCATTAATTTTTAATAACGGTCTTACTTGGACAAACCATGTTAACACACTTGTGGGTCAGACTTACTCTAAGCTGGGGTGTCTTTGGTCGTCACAGCATTATACTCTTTTCAACATAACACAACTTCTTGCAGAAGCTTACCTTGTTCCTGGTTTAATCTACTGTTGTGAACTTTTTGCAGGCTGTCACTCTATTAGCGAATGAAAGATACCTTTTATACAATTATACGTTTTATACAACAGTAGTTTCAATATATACAACAGTATTATTAGATATGTATACGGATTGAAAGGATGTGATCATGATTCTCAATTTGCCTCGAAATTATATGGCGCTCCGTTCATCAACCTTCTGAACATACGTCTGTTTTATTTTTGCATAAAATCATTTATACAGAAAAGCCACAATAACTATTGATAAAATCCGGTTTGCCATATCAATCAGCGGAAAACAGATTACAATTCCTTTACACCGTTTTCTTGTATCCGAATGGCACTTTGTCATACATACGGCGCGTCTCTGGAATGTTCTTCCACAAACACAACAACTTAATAGCTACGCAACTAGCTTTGAGCACTTCTTATTTAATTATTTTTCACAATGGAAATCATATATAACACGGGTCAACACAAAATTTGACTTGACTTTAAAGCATACAATTTCGATATGTTAGGTCGTAATTGGACGAAAAAAAATATATGGCATGAAAAAGTTTTCTTTTGTATTTAGGAGACCGATTGAACCATATTTCTGAGAATCTGTGGTTTAAATTTTTAATTGAAGATGAAACCATTCAAATAAATATGTTTATTATTTTTATTAGGTTTAACTGTCGAAATATATTACAAAATAGTTGGGAAATAATTTAAAAGTGCACGCTTTTACTTTTTCTTTTGTGTTCATAAGTACTTTCTCTTAATAAACCCCAAACATAGTCTCCCATCATGTTTTCATTGTATTGACCTTGATAACGTTGTGCGAAGCTCATAATGTTCTGATGAAAACGTTCTCCTTGCTCTTCTGAATACGCTCCCATGTTGTTTTTAAATTTATCTAAATGAGCATGCAGCAAATGTACTTTTAATGACATCCTGCAGCCCATGGCCTTAAAATTATATTTTTGAGGACTCGTCCTACATATTTGCTGAGCTGGTAACATGAAACTTGAATAGAGGACACTATGGGTCGTAGAGGCATATCGTTTTTATGAATTTTCGGCAGTCCATAAATTCTTGGCGCAGTGCCAGCGGAACATGTTAGCGTACGTTTTTGCTACTTGTCTATATATTCCTTTTTGTATAGTTCCGTAACGATGACATTGTTGGTTTTGACAAGTTTGCTGGTGGGATCTGTTGTCATAACCTTGTAAATTTCTTTGTCTTCTAACAGTCTCTCCATTTTAATATCATATTGTCCTTTGTAAATTGCAACCGTTTTTTTTTTGAAAAAACAAAAAGGTTCTTAAAGAAACACAAGAACATAATAATAATACAAGCCGACAAGGGCAACAAAACGGTTGCAATTTACAAAGAACAGTATGATATTAAAATGGAGAGACTGTTAGAAGACAAAGAAATTTACAGGGTTATGAGAACAGATCCCACCAGCAAACTTGTCAAAACCAACAATGTCATCGTTACGGAACTATACAAAAAAGAATATATAGATAAATGGCAAAAACGTACGCTAACATGTTCCGCTGGCACTGCGCCAAGAATTTATGGACTGCCGAAAATTCATAAAAATGATATGCCTCTGCGACCCATAGTGTCCTCTATTCAAGTTCCATGTTACCAGCTCAGCAAATATGTAGGACGAGTCCTCAAAAATATAATCTCAACAAAATACGACGTTAAAAATTCTTTTCAGTTAAAAAATCAATTTAATAACTTAAAACTTGATGAGAAAGACTCACTGGTATCTTTTCACGTGGTCTCGCTCTTCACAATCATCCCCATACACAATGCCATAAATAAAATAATTGATAAATGGCCAACTATAAAAGGAAACACCAAATCTTCGGTATGCCCATGGGATACCACAATTGCAGACATCATATTAGATAACTTACTGGACGTGGCTCTGGCTGAACTTAAAAACAAAAACATTCATATTAAATACATAGCAAAATATGTAGATGCTATTTTAGCTATAATTAATATTGACGAGAATGATGAGATATTAAAATCGCTTAACAGTTACCACCCGAAAATAAAATTTACTGTAGAAGTTGAAAATATAGGGGTACTAGCATATCGTGATACAAAATTATATAGGAGTGAAAACAAAATAGTATTTGACTGGTATGCAAAACATACATCAACCTGCAGAATCATGAACTTCAATTCTACCCAACCAAAAACGCAAATTATCAACACCACAAAAAACCTCATTCGAAGAGTATTGGACATAAGCGACAAACAGTTTCACGTACAAAATATAAAGAAAATTACAAGCATATTAACATATAATAGCTTTCCTACAGGATTAATAAGATCCGTATAAAATCCTATAAGCCCACAACACACAATGATCATGGTAACCCTAACCATGATAAACGTTTTTGCAGTTTAAAATACATACCCGGTCTTACAGACAATAAAATTATAAAAACAACGGTATACAGTAATGATATTAATTTTGGCTATAAACCGAATAAAACACGAAATACGATATTCACAAAAACAAAAACAACAATAGCAAAATTACAACACAACAACGTAGTTTACGAAATACCGTGTACATAGGTACAACAAAAAGAAGTTTGGAAACAAGAGTAAATGAACATAAAGCAGATATAAACAAAAACAAAGAAAGCACTGCATTAGCACAACACATCACACATACAAAACACAAACCTGACTTTGACAATATAAAAATACTGGACAAAGTAAACAATATAAGAAAGAGATATATAACAGAAAGTCTCCGAATTCAACAAAAAATAATCAAAACAATGAACATTAAAGAAGACACAGATAATTTGAGTGCGAGCTACAAAATAGCAATAAGATAAAAGCTGTGATTTTAAATAAAATTTCAAATTTTGTGTGTTAAAAATAGAACTTAAGCATTCATGTTTTTATTATTATAGATATTAATGTGACGTTTATTCATATTGTAAGTAATTAATTGTAAATATCTTATTACAATTTTTGATGTTTTTCTTTTTAATAAAATAGACAAAATCCCTTGATAAAGTGAATAAAATATTCAGGAAACGTCGGGACAATATGAAATAAAAACTTTATTTTTATTTACATAAAACACGGTAGGCCATTAGCTAAATTTAAGCATCAAAAATTAACTAAATAAATTTTATTTACTCTATTATAACGAAATATTTGTTTCTATTTATTAAAGGTGATACAACTGAACATGAAAATACAAAACATCGAAGAACAAGCTGGGATAAATTTTAAAATCGGAATAAGTAGTTGGTTTCCCGGAAGAATTTACAGGCCGCATGCAAGACACCGTTAAAAGTACTATTTCTAGTACTCCTGCATTTTATTTGAATTCGCCAAAAAGATGTTACATATAATATAAATAAAGCCCTTCTCAGTAAAGGTCAGGAATATCAAACAAAAAGTGGCAAAAACATTCCAGCCAGGTGTTTGAAACATACTCCATGTATCACAAATATCAAACATTAATGCATTATAAAAATACCAGAGGCTAAGAGACGAATCATATTTGGCCATTTTTAATCCTTGGACTGCTTACAACTGCAGCTCGAGTTTCTAATTAGCAACATCAACCAAGAAGCTCCCAAGAGAAGAGTTGTCAATGAGATGTCGAGGAAAAGGGTGACTAAAAACTATTACTTAACAAGTAAAAATAAGAAACACATTGTTGCAGGCAGTTTTTCATTGACACACTTGGCATTATTGATGGACTAATTAAAGGAGCGTTCTGAAAAATAAATTCATCAGGATTGATGTGAGAGGCGGTTGCCGATCAAAAAATAAATTGGGAGCTGACGTTCAACTAGTAGTAGTAGTTCTTTCTTTATTTAGAATAAAGTAATATATTTATGTACATACATGTTTTAAAATATTCAAAATATACGTGTATATGTATGTATAAAGCTTATTGTAAAAAAGAAAGTAAAAGAAATAAAGTTTGACAATGTTACAAAGAACATCTGTCAATTAAACGTAATAAAACACACATCAGTTTTTCTTGAAGCAACTTTTATTTTCTTGTGAGAAAGAGCGAGAGAGGAATATATTTCATGTATTCCTCTCTTCCTCTTTCTCACTAGAAAATAAAAGTTCCTTTAAGAAAAACTGATGTGTGTAGAAGCAGACAAAGCTTTTAATTGAATTCTTGTATGAGAAGTTTTCTGTATTTTA
The DNA here is from genome assembly GCA_956483635.1 of Panzeria rudis. Classification (NCBI taxonomy): domain Eukaryota; kingdom Metazoa; phylum Arthropoda; class Insecta; order Diptera; family Tachinidae; genus Panzeria; species Panzeria rudis. Next base: position 7,959,791 of record OY101452.1, read on the forward strand.
GCGATAAAGTTAAATACTGGACCAATTTTTCCCAATCTGATGTCTTATCTCCCTTTAGAACTTGAATAATTTTCCGTTCCTCCAATATCGTGTTTCCAAAACAAGCCAGCCGAGACTTTTTTAAGATAGCACACGCATAAGAAATGTTCCATACTCTCTACAACCCGAAGATTGCATAGCTTGCATAGTTTATCGTTTATCTGCCTCTAATGACGAAAAAGTATTACCGTTCAAAGAAATTAGACCACACCTTGCCTTAAAAATCCAAGTTATTTTATCTAGATTTGTTGATCCTTAAAATAGGAGCACCCTCTTGTATGGTAAAAATTTCTGTATATTCTAGAGCTTATTTCTTGGTTGTGCAAGTACTTAGATTATTGTTGTTCGCATATTGCTTTTAAAAGTAGATTGCTTTGATCCCTACAGTGATTTTTATTGGGCTGCATATGACAACATGTAGCACCATAATTATTCTAGAAGAACTGTTTTCGCAAAAGCATTTGTGTAAGTGCAATTGCAGGGTGTAAAAATTATTATTAATAATACCAATTTAATTCACAAGGGCATAGTTGGGTGCAGGGTTGTCGGATTTTTTCCGACCTATTTCGCCAAATTGATTTGAAAAATCGCCAAAATCAATTTTATGTACTCTTTCTTAATATATATTTGATAATAAATTTGTTTTTATATAATACTTTTTTTAATATAAATTTTTATAAAATAATCGTATATAAATTTAGCAGAAAATCGCCAAAATTAGAAATAAAATCGCCAACAATTATTTCTTGTAAATTTATCTCATAAAAATTCAAAACACATTAATGACTACAATTAATATAAGATAAATCATCAAAATCACATTGTTTTAATTTCTTGCAGACAAGTTTTAGTGGGATTTATTTTTAAAAATACTCTTTCAACAAAGTAATTTTCTGAATTATAAAAATTTTCAAGTACGATTTGGTTAAAAAATTAGCCATAAAAATCGCCAGCAAATTTATTTATCGCCAGAAAAGTCGCCATGTCGCCAAATCAAAAACTTAGACGCCAAGCAAGTTGAAAAATCGCGACGTTTGGCGAGAAATCGCCACGTCTGACAGCCCTGCCATTCATACCGTCTATTGTTTAAAATTCCAATCATTTGCTTTGCAACGCAATTCATGAAAAATATTCCTCTATAGTTTTCCGGCATGTTAGGATCTCCTTTTTATATATTGGAAATACAACAGTTGTCGAAAATGCTTCATCTACTTTACAGCTATTATACATTTTATTATATAAATTTATTTGTAGAGTTTTGAATTTTCTGTGTGTGGAATTTTACATTTTTTCAATACGAGATTTAATTCATGAAAAATATTCCTCTATAGTTTTCCGGCATGTTAGGATCTCCTTTTTATATATTGGAAATACAACAGTTGTCGAAAATGCTTCATCTACTTTACAGCTATTATACATTTTATTATATAAATTTATTTGTAGAGTTTTGAATTTTCTGTGTGTGGAATTTTACATTTTTTCAATACGAGATTTAATTCTTCTGTAGTAAATATCTTTATGGAGATCTTCATCTATATTTAGAATTGGCGGTCAATGCTAATGAAGGTTTTATAAAAAACATATTCTTTCTTTTCCTGCTTTAGAGTCTCACTATTTTTGTAATAAAGTGTTGCTTAATGGTATTTGGATTCCAATTTGCGTTTATGTACGATTTATATAAATAAAAAGTAAAAAAAAACTCGACGGCATAAAAAAACTAAAGAGAAAATAACAAGTCCAGTTTGCAATTTTTACTGCTGGGTGCTATTATTAAGAAGATTTGATTTTTAATCATTCCCAACTGTAAAAGTCGCTATGTGCCGCACTACTGGACTTATTTTCTCATTAGTTTTTTAATGCTGTCGGGTTGTTTCATTTTTAAATTTATTTTTATTTGTTTACGTTTTAGTTTTTTTAAGATCATTTTGTAGACAGTTTTGTTTTTTAGTTTTTGTTTAAAGTTCACTTTCTACATAGTCGGATTGTTTAGTTGCTAATCAACTTTAAACCAATTTTCGCGCCTACAATGCGTCATTTTGTGTTTTATATTTTTAAACACCTATCTAAGAACACTTGAGTTCTTAAGACGAATCCAACGATACCTTAACTGTCGAAATCCGTGCAGGCGTTTTGAAGATACATACGTGGTAATAAAGAAACTAACAAACACATATACAAGAAACGCGCAGTTCGGTAATTAAACCAGTGGTGGCCACAACTCATACTGTGCTTGTATTGTTGCTTACTGGTTTAGTGAGGCGAGAGAGCTTCCCTCCACACACAAAGTCAACGTTTGAAATATGACGCTACATTATATTCCTTATGTAATATTTTACCCATTGAAATAAAACAAAAAATTTTTAAATAGTTTAAATGCATTTATTGTTTGACTAAAAAAAAAACGAGTTATAGATACAAAATATGTAGGAGTCATACTTCGAAGCGAATTTTTTAACAATATGAATTAAGTCGTCCACATTAATACTCTTATGAAAGTTTCGTAGTAATAAAACGTGTTTTAAATGCCATCAAATATTTTTCGCATCTCATCATGAAAAAAAATTTCATCATCAATTTGAAATGAAACACGAGTGTTTGCTGGATAAATATTCTTGAAAAAAATATAAAAAAAATACGTAAGCATCCGCCTCATGTGCATTCGTCGGTGTCTCATCGACGACTAAATGAAAAGAGGGTAGGAATACGTGTAAGTACTCTCTGCACAATTGTGCTATGAAACAATCAGCCCTGAATCAAACATATACCTTATATATATTTTTGTAATCTCCTTTTAATTTCCTTTATTTTGATACCCTACTCGGTAGTTTTGTTTAAAATATTTTTTAACAAATTACTCTTTCGCCCAAAAATAAGTTATTTTGTTTTTTCTTTTCAGACACCTATCTAAGACCACTTGGGTTCTTAAGACGAATACAAAGATACTTTAACTGTCGAAATCCATGCAGGCGTTTGGAAGATATGTTATAATAAAAAAACTTAGGCTGATGTCAGAGTGCGCGCTACAAGCGATAATAGTTCTTGCTATACAAATGCTACATGATGTCAGAGTGGATGATAGATTGAGCAACGCGAGTTGTTCAGTTTAGAGTATATAATTAATGTTACTTTTAGTATGTATATGCATTTTTTGTATAATAAAATTACTTAAAAATTGCATAAAAATCCAAATACAGCTAAACTGTAAACCAATAATAACAAAAAGCTAGTTAAATTAATAAGAACAAAAAGCAAGTTAAAAAAAACA